>JAAGEH010000094.1:212431-224197 GCA_011751065.1 Lasiurus cinereus | reverse complement strand
CCTATTTCCCATGGTCTTAGGGACCAACACCTATTTCCCATGGTCTTCAGGACCAACACACCGCTCCTCGGTGTCGCAAAGTGTAGCCATGGAGTTTACTGTTGTCATAGAAAGACTGTTGCCCATGCTACACCACGATTCAAGACAAAATTTCACTTATTTGTAATGAGAAATAAATATTTCACAATATACAATTACATATTGTTTTTGTGATGAATCCCTAGGCTTTCATGATGTTCCATGGGTAACAACGAAAATACATCCTGCCTATCAGATATTTGCATGACAGTTCATCACAGGAGCAAGATGACAGTGATGAAGTAGCAACGGAGATAATTTTTAAAAATTTTTTTAAAAAATATATTTTATTGATTTTTTACAGAGAGGAAGGGAGAGGGATAGAAAGTCAGAAACATGGATGAGAGAGAGACATCGATCAGCCGCCTCCTGCACGCCTCACACTGGAGATGTGCCCGCAAGCAAGGTACATGCCCCCGACCAGAATCGAACCCGGGACCTTTCAGTCCCCAGGCCGACGCTCTATCCACTGAGCCACACCGGTCTCGGCTCAACGGAAATAATTGTATGGTTGGGGGTCGCCACCCCATGAGGAGCTGTCTTAAAGGGTCGCGGCCTGAGGAAGGTTGAGAACCACTGCCATAGACGGATGCGGGTCTAATGGGGCGAATAACATGCAGATGGCTGTGGAGACGCTAACTGGAAGCCATGTCTAGACGGGGACCCCCTTCGTGTCCTGGAAGGAGCCCAAGGTAGGTGGACAAATGGAAACAGTTGTGACAGTGTTTGTGTTTGAATGACCATCCGGACGGCACTTAATGAAAACAAAGCCCCCTGACTCATTATATGGGGCCAAGATAATAACCGAGTGAGATGGAGACTATTTTAATGAGATGCTACCTATGGATTCCATTCCTCTCATTATTTTAACACACCTCGCACTACACTATTTAAAATAGAGTTTTAAAAATTCCTATGGCAGAAAAATGATTCTTTCACTCAGTTTTAATTGAAGAATACTTAAAAAAAAATCCAAACCAAATGAAAAGTCCTTCGCTTGAAACCTAACTTCCAAGACAAGAAGTAGTTTTACTTCCCCAGTAAGCTGGATCACCTCTCAGCCTTCCTGAAAACTTGATCCCTCCCGGGAATTTCCCATGATTCACAGCGTTCACCGTTGAAACTTCCCCCATTTTTTTTTTCTTTAACACCATGTCACCAGTCATATGCTCTTTGGCATATTTCCAAGACGCCGTCCCATTTATTTTGGTTTCTGGCAACCTGTCTGGAATAGCTGTGTTAACTCTCAGGACGTGTTGGCATAGATGCTTCATTTGCTGGAAGTCGCTGACGGGGTGTCTCTGTTCAGTATCGCCTTTCCCTCCCTGTGTCAGCACCCCTGCCTTAGGTAGTAGTTCCCGCACTTTACTCAGCAGAGGAGTCCTGGGGGGCCGGTCCCGGCATTCCATTTCCCTTCCCACCCATCTCCAACCCTTCCTCACCACTTCCCACTGTTCTATTTGCCCGTTCTCAATCAAGTCCTCTCCCTTCCGTTATTTTGAGATGCTGGTTGGATACTGACTCCGGGAAAAGATGCCAGAAAGTGCAACATTGGGACAGTTGGTGAATCTGAATAAGGACTATATGTTAGATGATGGCGTCCTTTGCATTTTAAATTCTCATAATTTGATCGTTATATTGTAGTGTTGTCCCTCTGGTGTGGCTCAGTGGTTGAGTGTTGACCTCTGAATGGTTCCTTTCCTAGTCAGGGCGCATGCCTGGGTTGTGGGCTCAATCCCCAGTAGAGGGTGTGCAGGAGGCAGCTGATCAATGATTCTCTCTCAGTGACGATGTTTATATCTCTCTCTCTTTCCCTTTCTCTCTGAAATCAATAATGTATATATATATATGTATATTAAAAGTCTATGTTTTTTTATTAAGGAAAAATGTTAAAGTGTCAGTGGCTATGGCTCAGCAAAAAGAGTAATGGATAATAATACATTTGTATTGTGTGTGAATGTATTTTTGCGTGTATGGTATAATTTAACTCATAACAATAGATCTATCTATATACTGATCTATCATCTGCCTAGCTAGCAAGGGCTAGCAAAAATGTGGCAAAATGCTTAACATCTGGTGAATCTTTGGTGAAGGATATTTCAGTTTATTTTATTATTCTTTCCACTTTCAAGTTTGAAAATTTTTATTTTCAAGATGAAAAAAACAACCCTGAAATGAAATGAAAATAAAAACAGATTTTTTGATGAGATTCGTTGATGAGGGCCTGTTTATTAAAGTGAAAACTTAAGTTGAATTAAGGTGATTATCATTGCCATTATTTCTAATGTTAGTATGAGCCAACTTTGGTAGAGAGTCCTGGAAACATGTTGCACTTTCTTGAAAGAAGTTGGTTACTTCCCTACATTTACTGCTTCCCTGTATCCTGAGAGTAAACCAGCTATCCCTGGCTTAACTTCTCTTCATCTTCTTCCCTCACTGCGGTAAAAATTCAGCAAGCTCATTGTTGACTGGGGCTCATTCTCCTGCACCACCCCTTTCCCTACAGCCTCCATAGCTGGGCCACACTCTGCAGAGGCCTCTGGTCCCTGGTACAACAAAGAAACTCTTTCTACAACTTGAAGGATAGACTTTGAGCGTGGTTTGTTAAACAGGGCGGCACAGACTGTGATAAAGATTAGACTGAATTTTCCAATTCCTAATAACCAACAGACTGCACCAAAGGCTATCCCTAAACCCATAGCAATTAGTCACGTGAGTAATGACACGAACAATGTGCTGTCAAATGGGACCAACACGGGCAGAGGGACCACTGGCGTGGGCAGGATTAGAAAGAGGCCTGGAGTGCCTCAGCAAAGCAAATCGGATTCATTTCTGAGATCCCATCGTCTCAGAAACACACACCGGGGTACAGACTGACCCACAGGCGATTCATCCAAAGCCTTCATATCCTCTGGGGAAATCTGACCTTGATACGTATCCAGAGTGACCTTGATAAATCAGAGGGACCCGAAACCCAAACAAACCCACCAGCGTGGAGGCTTTTGGACATCCAGTTACCGAAGGAATGGAAAATGAGAAAACGATCACAGAAGAATAACACCTTACGAGAGGACAAACAGTAAGAATGTGAATGTCAGCAACATAAACCTATTTTCACATGCTGAGGATAAAGTGAAATCTACTAGCACAAGAATGCCACGTGCGCGCCGTAGAAGAAAATTCAGTGAGCGGTTGCTAGAAACCACGAGACGTCCTGCATTCCCTCCAGACCAGGTGGAACATGAGGAAGACTTGGCCAGGCCTAACCAGGGATCTTGGCCTTGCCTGGCTAATAGCAACAACATTGTTTTAAATATCTCAGGTTTATCAAGCTCCGGGCTTGCAAAGGCCTACAATGTCAGCAGCTTACAAGAGTCGAGTTTTCTTAAAATGTGCATGAATTCGTGCCCGTTCCAGGTGGGGCAAAACTGTAGTGTTCATTAACAACAACAATGGAACCCACAAGCGCCCCCACACCCCAACCTCTCACCCCTGGCAACCCCAAACACAGCCACATTTTGCTCACCCTCTGTTCAAGGAACACATGATGGCCGAAACCAGTTTGGCTCAGTGGATAGAGCGTCAGCCTGCGGACCGAAAGGTCCCAGGTTCCATTCCGGTCAAGGGCATGTACCATGGTTGCAGGCACATCCCCAGTGTGGGGGGGTGCAGGAGGCGGCTGATGGAAGTCTCTCTCTCATCGATGTTTCTAACTCTCTATCCCTTCCTCTCTGTAAACAATCAATAAAATATATATATATATATATTTTTTAAAAAAGGAACACATGATGCTTGGCTTAAGCCCACGCTGGCTGTGAGTGGTTCCATGAGCAATCTAGAAAAACGCAGCACTTGCTCCCAAGGAATGTGACTGTTGGAACTACATGATGATGAGCAGCTTCAGAGGCCACCGGAGAGGGGGCTGGCTGCTTCCCTCTCCTGTGAGGGCCTGGGCCTGCGCTCTGAGAGGCAGGCACTCTGACCGAATCCACAGAGTGTATCTCCGGCCACCTTTCCATTGTTACCGATGGGCCCAGGGAGCCCAGGTGCCTGTGGGCACCCTTCCACAGACACCCCCACCCCACCCCCCACACAGAGAGACCTGGGGGTGCTGGCGTCACTGCCCTTGTTGAATCAGTAACGAAACACAGCAGCCTCTGCAAACAATGGCTGGTGAGGAGTGTTTTCAGACAAGTGCTGCTGGTTTCACCGGAGCCATGGAGCAAATCCTGGGGCTCAGGGTGAAACCTGGCAGCCTCTGCGCACCAGGAAGGGGCAGGAGCCAAAGCCCTCAGCGCCAAACACGCGAAATCTCAGAGCAAGGAAAAGGAGGAGGGTCAGCCTCTTCTCCTGAGCAGCACGTTGGCTAGAACGGTTCGGTGAGATTTATTCATCCAAAGGAACACATCCTACAATAAGGTCTGCATGATATGTCACTTGGTGCATGATTGAGAATCCAGTTGTCTAATTCCAACTGGGAAAAATGGCCGAAGAACCATAAACCAAGAATAACATGCCCTGGACCTAGTAGATGCTCAGTTAAAGGCCCACCAGTGACAGCACACACAGCTAAGGAAAACACAGGATGTGCCCTGGGGAATCCTGGGAGAGGGGGTCCTCCATTTTATCATGTGAAGACAATGAGACAGGAGGGTAATTATTTCACCAAGTGTCTCAAAATCTGAACTCATTTCCCACACTTTCAAAAGTAAGCCTCAGGGGTCCTAATTGCTGTCTAGCTACCTTGAACTGATAACCAGGGAGAATGAGCTGTTGGATGTTTTCTACATCAAAGGAAGAAGGGGGGCTTTGTAAACAGTCCTTGTGGGTTTCAATTAGCAGGAGAAAAAAAATGGCTCACAACCAATTTACGATAGGCACGAGGGTGAATAAAGAAGACCCTTCTAAGATCTGATACCTCAATGGGGCCTTGAAGGGTATGGAGGACTTGATGAGGGAAGGACATAGCGAAATGTCTATTAACCATGGGAATATCATGAGCCAAACCTAAAACAGGTGAGAAGACTTGGATTTTCTTTCATAAATTGGGTGGATTTTATCCCCTGATTTCCTATGTTGTGTTTTTTTTTTTTTAATGAGGATCAAATAAGATGATATAAAAACAAGTTTCAAACTCAACAATTATTAAAGAAAACTCAAGCTATTCTTCAAATTTTGGTCAAATGTGAGAAATTGTCTTATCGCCGTATTTATCTGTAGGACTAGGATCAGCTGCATCTCTGACAAAACCCAGATCACAGCGCTGGACCAGGACAGAGGCGGGCTGTCCTCTCACTGTGGGAAGGGAAAGACGAGGAGTTCAGGGGTGGTAACGACTGGCCATGGACATCACTGCGGCTCCTCCTCTCTGTTCTGCCATCTTTAGAAAATGGCTCTCTTCTCCGGGCATCCTCATGGTACAGAATGGCTACGGTACTCCGGCCATCACGACCGAGTTCCGGGCAAGAAGAAGTTGGCCTCTTTCTATTTTACATGGCATATAATTGACAGAATACTCTGAGCTGGCCTCTTGTAAGGAGAACTTCTGCTGATATCCCATTGCCCAGTCCTAGCAACAAGTAAGGCTCAAAAATGCCATCTTTCTGTGGGGTGCACTGTGGCCCCCAATATGTCAGCGTCCAATTATCGAGGGAGAAATGGCCATGAGCTGCCTCTGCCAGGTGTCAGCCAGGGGTCCTCAGTCATGACTCATGTCAGTGGGGCCCTTTGAGGAGTGAGTCTCCTTCAAGGCTTCCTCAGCTGGACTTTGGGAGGGACACTGCTGACCGACAGGGTCTAGGGCCGCACAGTTCCAGGCACTAGAGACACTGTGTAGTTGTAGTTACACTAGAGGCCTGGTGCATGAAATCCATGCAAGAGTAGGCCTTCCTTCCCCCGCCTGCCAGCACCGGCTTCCCTCTGGCACCCGGGACCCAGGCTTTCCTGCCGCCGCTAGCAGGCACCTGGGACCTGGGCTTCTCTCGCAGCCCCGGCTTTGTCCAGAAGGTCATCTGGAAGGACGTTTGGGAGGAAGTCTTGTCTAATGAGCATATTATGCTTTTATTACTATAGATGTGCACATGTTTGTTTAAGCCAGTGGTTCTCAACCTTCCTAAGGCTGCAATCCTTGCATACAGTTCCTCATGTGGTGGTGACCCCCAACCATGAAATTTTGCTACTGTGATGCATCGTGATGTAAATATCTGCATTTTCCAATGGTCTTAGGTGACCCCTGCGAAAGGGTCATTCGTCCCCCAAAGGGGTCGCGACCCACAGGTTGAGAACTGCTGGTTTAAGCTCTCTGTGTCCTGGTAGATTATCCACTTCCCGAGAGCAGGCATCATTTCTGTTTCATTGTCGCCTGATTTCCGTCGCTCAGCAGGGAGCCTGGCCTACAGAGCCAGATACGGTGAATGAACACATGAATGAATGGATGGATGGACAGGCGGGGGAAGTCGCAGTTGAATTGTATCTTATTGCACGGCTGTCCTTCAACGTAGTCCAACACACATTCCTTTAACCTGTACAACCTGCCAAGAGCCTCATCCGGTGTCAGGTGACGAAACTGCAGCTCACATTCTGGGTGGGTGGGGGGAAATGCAAGTGAATAAGTAGTTATGTTTCAATGCGGTTTGCTGTTTAGTACATTTCTACCCGGGGAGTGACGGGAGGAGAAAACATGAGGAGGGAACCACCAGTCTAGGGAACCAGGGACAGGATTTCCACTCAGAGACAGGGAAGCCAACTGAATCTTAGGGGATCCCAAGGCGTGGAATGTAGCTGAAGCCGAGGGTCACAGATATTTCTCCTGTACGAGGTTTCTGACCTGAGCACTGTTTGAAGTCATTGCCTGTAAGTGCGGAGACTGTTGTTGGCTCTGTTCGGAAGGGGTTAGTGAAAGTCAGCTCTAAAGGGATGGTAATGTTTCCAGCATTGTTGTTTTGCCACTTATCTTGGGTAAATCATTTCGATCGAGTTATTATAGTGTCTGCATCTTAGAATGAAATATCACATTTTCCACAGGCCTGCACACAGGGAGAAAGCACCCTCAGAATTTAGAAGCTAGATTCTTTTCCCAGCCGCAGTCAACACTTGACATTCAAACTACCGGGTTGCTCCTCAAATGAATGAAACAGTTTCTGCCTCCAGCTGCTCTTCACACTGGGGGTACGTCACTGTGAAGGAAGAATAATGGTTTTGATTTTCTCTCGCTTGCAGTGACCTAGCTCATTCAAGGTTTCCTGTCGCTGCTAGAGAATATCTTCACCTAAAACCCCTACAAAGGTATCCCAGGTCACCACAGGGAGTCTTTTTGCAGTGAATTCAAGGAGCTAAACTTGAAAGCATTACAGTCCATGGCCAACACGCTAAACAGGAACTCCACTAGAGCAAAATCCAAGAAGGGGAGCAAAATTATAGCTAGCAATATTTTCATCTGTGACACCTCCTCAAAGTGGACTCAAACTCTTTATTATTTTTTAAAAATTTTTAAAAATATATTTTATTGATTTTTTACAGAGAGGAAGGGAGAGGGATATAATGTTAGAAAAATTGATGAGACAGAGACATCGATCAGCTGCCAAGGTACATGCCCTTGACCAGAATTGAACCTGGGACCCTTCAGTCTGCAGGTCTATCCACTGAGCCAAACCAGTTTCGGCTCAAATTCTTTTAACTTCATTGGCCTCACCAATGCATTTATATAATAACAAACATTTCTTGGAGCTCATATGCTCTTCAGAACTGGGGGTGAGGGGTTGTTCTCTAAAGTTTTCTTTACATCTAGGATGTGTGGAAATATTTTTTCACCCAGAGTGACCCATCAGGTACACGCACCAAGCTGAGCTATGTGCACACCTTGACCACTAATACCTGTTATTCAAGTTACACCAGTCCATGGTAAACAGAAATCCAGGACCACAGCAGTGTGTCAGCATGTCATGGAAACCTTTCTAGAGTGCTATTCTTTTGAACATTTTCTTTTGCTGTGCCCTGGACATTAGTCATACACGAGTCCTGATTTCCAAACAAGTTGGTCATGTCAGCTGCTGAGTATAAGGATATTTCTTGAAAAATAATTCAGAATATTTGAAATTATAGTTAGTTTTCAAAATCAGCAGCGTTTACATACTATTTAACCCCAACCCCCAGATTGCAGAATCAGCAGGAGAAAAACAAGGATGAAGAACTAATACAATTACACTAATTTATCTAACAAATACTTTTCTGCATGTTGTGAAGCGCCTGGCACTATAATTTGGTGAAATGACATTAAAATGAGAACCAGAAGACAAGATTTACTAGCAAATTTATCTCTAGTTGTGTAATCATGAGCCTTTCACTGACCATGTTTCTTAGTTCCCTGATTTGGGGAATTATTTGGGCGCCTCCCACTCACAAGTTATTATGAGGATCAAATGAATTTTTTACTTGCTAGTATAAAGGGCAGTGCAAATGAAATGCAGTTTGTTTTCCTTCTTCACTGCTACCACTTGCTTCCTCCCCTAAACTGTCATCATTGTCACCATCGTTGTCATTGTTGTGATCATCATCATCATTATCGCTACAGTATTAGGTGCATTCTCTTGAAACGTGACGAAAAAGGGATTTACTGAATAAGTTTCCTGGGAGTGCCCTTGGTTATAATATTTGTAAGAGAATGAGGAGGGAAAACTGGACAGAGAGAAGGTGAACTCTGGTAGAGGAGACAGGAAGCTATGGTGCTGAGACAACACTTTCAAGTTCTCCCAAATGAAGATTGAGTCTTTGTATCCCTGCATCCATGCATTGCATGCAGGCTACCTACATGGAAGAGGCATACCCGTGGGTAAAGACATTCTTGGAGAGAGACTCAGTTGTGAGCCTTCGGTAGTGCACACTCCGAGGGGCTGGATGGTTGAGCACCTTGGTCTTGAAGGGGAGATGTAAAATTCCCACCACCATCATCTGGGGGGTGGAAGGGATTTAAGAAGACGCACAATCATTTCATTTCTCTTCTGTGACACAATAAAGAAAAGAAGATAGAGCTGCCTGGATAGCTGAACCTCAAGAGCATCTTAGGAAGGTGTGGAACCAAGGGGCGCGCAAGTCATGGCAGCATCAGATCTACGTGGCCCAGGAAGCAGACACATTAGCATAGGACATCAGTTCCAATCAACTATCTCTTGTCTCCACATTGGTTGCCTTTCATCTTCCATTTCGTTCATTGAATGATAGATTCTCAGGGTGAGGGGGGGGGCTTTGCAGGGCAATTGGTATAAGTGCTACTTTGTGATTGAGCTCTCCTTAGGAATCCTGACCAACACTATCCAGCGTTTACTGGATGGACCAGCTCTAGAGATGAGGGGTTGCCACGTTCCCCAGCAGCCCATTCTGTTGTCAAGGCCTTCTCCTGTGTGCCGGGAATCTGCTTTCCAGTTTTTACCATTGGTCCCACTGCTGTGCTACCGGACGGTAGAAGAGGTTTAATCTGTTCCCTGTAGGTGCCATGCACATACTCTTGCTGAACTCACTGGGCCTAGTTCCCAAAACGTATCCCCAGTTTGTGACATTTAAAAAACCCTGTCCTTTGAATGTGTTCGTTTTTTCTCTTAAACTGTAAGATTGCTTGCCAGAAACCAAACATTGACTCACTAATAGAAAGATGTGGACAGGGGCCCAGAAGGCTGGTCAACCTTAATTGCTCTGAAAGGTCAGAGCTAATCACTCACTGTTTAGTTGAAACATTGTTAGCTGAAGCAGCCTCTACCTGTTTGTTTCATGTAAATTTCTGTTCTTGGAATTTCCTGTCTAAAGGTCATGGGTGTATCCCATAGTCTTAATAAAAGGGATAGCAAGGCCAGAGAATGGGGTAGTCTTTCCACTAGAGCAGTGGTTCTCAACCTGTGGGTCGCAACCCCTTTGGGGGTCGAATGACCCTTTCGCAGAGGTCACCTAAGACCATCGGAAAATGCAGATATTTACATCACGATGCATAACAGTAGCAAAATTTCATGGTTGGGGGTCACCACCACATGAGGAACTGTATGCAAGGGTCTCAGCCTTAGGAAGGTTGAGAACCACTGCACTAGAGGAAGGCTCCCTCCTGGCCCCCCAATATTGCCAAATTAATACTTTTCTAGTCTCTCTTTTCATTTGCGTGTGGCCTTCTCCAGAACCCAAACCCTGAACGGGAACCCTGAACCATGCAGGATGTGAAAGAGGTTCCCACAATTGCTCTAAGTTTTTTCTTATCCCTGCAAAGCAGGATGGGACAAGTATCTTCATTCTTGTTCCTGGGCCTCTGTTTATGTGGCTGAATATTAAAATGGGACTCTACATTCCCTGTTGTGCTCTGGTTGAGAAACAGCTCAGTTTCAAAGTCACTCGTCTTGTACAAATGCAGCTGACCTTTCTTGTAGGCTAGTGTAGGACTCTACATAGATCAGAGTCAAACTGAATTTTGTCTCTCATTCCAACTCTGAGATCTTGGTGGATCCTAATTTTGTTTCAGGATGTTTCAATACTACTAAAGTGATTGCACACACACACACACACACACACACACACACACAAATACTGAACAGAACAACATGGAAAAATTAGGGAAAGAGAAAAAATGAGAGAAATGATTGTGAAGTGATTGTGTCACACTGAAGGAAGATTTATTGCTTTTGAGTCTCCGAGGCAGTAACACATTCTGCTTCATATTATTCTTTATATCACTATCTGGCTGTGACTAGAATAATCTAATCCATCAAATACTGTCAAATTCAATTTACAGTAATTTTCATTCCTGCATTGTATTTCCCATTTCCCTCTCTTTAGCTGCCATGGAGTAGTCACCATAATCATGAACTTTACTTACAAAACCAACAGAGTGAAGTCTCATCCTGATTTAGAACAGATACCTTAAATCCTCCGATTCAGAATGGGAATTGGGATGTAGTTTTCTCATACAACTAGCATTAATTGATGAGAGAAAACTATTCCAAGATGGTGGGCATTTTAGACTCTGCACGCATGTGCTTAGCATCAAATGTAAATTCGTATTTGCCATTCTTACATGTTCATGTGTATTTGAATCAGAAATAGAATTCTTCCAATGAATGTTTGCCGAGAGGAAATTTGGCTTGCTCATTTTTGGCATTGCCGTCTGCATAACCAGAAATGCAATAAGACTTTTTCCTTTCATAAATCACCAGAGTGCTCTGAACCAAAGGGTTTTGACATCTGAAGCTGCAGAGGAGCCTAAAGCAAGTTTCCTGTTGTGTTCGGGGTATTGGACCACACAAGGGAAGGTGTGAGGCTGCTGAAGGATGTTGAAGTGGGAATGAGAAAAAATGTGTTGTGATCTGCAGGCCTGATGTAAATACATTGCCTTGGGAATGGGGTTTTTAATCTGCCAATTGCTTACATCTTAGATAGTGCTGTGGTTGGAATGGTTGTGTACCCACTCCAATTCATGTGCTGAATCCTAACCCCCAATGTGATGGCGCTAAGAGGTGGGGCCTTTGGGAAGTGACTAGGTCTTGGGGGTGGAGCCCTCATGAATAGAATCAGTGCCCTTATAATAGGGAGCTTACAGCTCCCCAAATGCTCACACGGAAATAAACCAGAAGTGGGTGTTCACACGACACAGCGTTTGCCAGCACCGTGATCTTGGACTGTGGGAAATAAATGTTTGTTGTTTATAAGCAAAAAAAAAAA
>JAAGEH010000094.1:152721-212421 GCA_011751065.1 Lasiurus cinereus | reverse complement strand
ATGGACGCGGAGCCCGAGGCCCGTCCTCATGGACGCGGAGCCCGAGGAGGTGGGTGCGGGGCGGGGCGGCGGCCGCGGGGGGTGCGGGCGGGAAAGGCGGGCGCCGGCCGGTCCGGAGGCGCTTCTGGAGGCGGTGATGGCGGGGGGCGCGGAGAGGCCGCCGCTGGGAGAAGAGGGGGCGCCCTGGGTCTGTCCCCCACACACCGTGGCCGCAGAGACAGACCTGGGACCACCCAGGGCGCAGCCTCTGTCTTTTAACTCAGTGATTCCCACTGTAATTCTCCCAAGCCTCCAACCTGTGCTGTGATTTTAAGAGGCGCAACTGCAGCCGAAACCGGTGTGGCTCGGTGGATAGAGCGGCGGCCTGCGGACTGAATGGTCCCGGGTTCGATTCCGGTCAAGGGCAGGTACCTTGGTTGCGGGCACATCCCTAGTAGGGGTCGTGCAGGAAGCGGCTGATCGATGTCTCTCTCTCTCATCGATGTTTCTGACTTTCTATCCCTCTCCCTTCCTCTCTGTGAAAAATCAATACAATATATTTAAAAAAAAAAAAGAGGCGCAACTGCAGGTGCATATCACTGGCTTATGCGTGCAGACTGGCAGGTTTGCACGGCAGGTGGTATTCGTTTCGTCACTTCTTCACATCTTTCCCTTATTTCCATCGCCCCGAGGACTGCTCTGGGCTCAGATGCAGCGAGTGGAAAGGTGCTTAGGAAAAGAGGGAGACAATTCAGTCCCGTCGGCCTCGGCCTAGAGCAGTGGTTCTCAACCTTCCTCAGGCCGCGACCCTTGCATACAGCTCCTCACGGGGTGGTGACCCCCAGCCATGACATTTTGCTACTGTGATGCATCGTGATGTAAATATCTGCATTTTCCGATGGTCTTAGGCGACCCCTGTGAAAGGGTCGTTCGACCCCCCAAAGGGGTCTCGACCCACAGGTTGAGAACCGCTGTCCTAGATGCTCTCAGCCCCCCGCGCGTGCAGAAGGAACCACGAAACTGTTGGGCATTTCCCCGCTGATAAAGCTGCAGGGTGACCCCATAGAGTAGAAAGCGCCCTGCGCTGCTAAGGGCCGGGAGGGGACAGAGCACAATGTCTGCCGAATGGCTCTTGGAATCACCGGTGACTGATGTGGAGTCTGCAAACCGAGAGCAGTCACGGGAGGAGGCAGCTGGACCAACACCACCATAAACACTCAGAAAATAGGCACAGGTCCTCAGCGTGTTAGCAACGGCCCCCCGATGTCCCAAGTGCAGCCTGTTCCCCACTCCAGGAGGGTAAAAGGAAATACACGGGTGAAGGAAAACTCCTGGGATGAAGGCCTACTATTTTGAGGCAAAACCTGATTTCTCAGGTTCCGGCTGTGTGCCAGTAACGTGGTTAATTATTTACCTTTCTCACCATTACGCTCAGATTCTTTTCTTATCAAACTGCTGGGTCTGCACCCAAAACAAACAGCGGGTGATCATGGGAAGTGGCGTGATGGACGGGGCATTTTCTGTTCTTTCTCTCCCGGGCTCTCTCGTTCCCAGTAACCGTGCTGCCAGGGAGGGGCAGGGCTGCTTGGTGCTGCCATGTTGGCACAAACGGTTGGCTGTGACTTGGTTCTTTGTGATCGTTTAAACCCGCCTCTTCAAGTCTTTCTAATTCCTTCATTGAATAGGAGATGTCAGATTTCATGAGAGAAAGAAGCCTTTTCCCATCACCCCTCCCTCCAATTGTCTTGCTAAGCAGATTTTTAATCACGGGCTCTAAAATAGATCTAACATAATCATCTAGAACTGGGATGATTTAATGATCAAAAATAATTAGACAGCGAAGCTGATATGTTGGGCATTCCTCTGCTGCACTTCCTGCTTCCTCCTCGCAGGAGCAGATTGCTCTGGGCAATCGTGGCAGTAGAGCTGGCAGGCGGGTGGTTGCCAGCAGATGCTCTGTTTCTACAGCAACGTTCAGCCTGAACTCCAGACGAAGCAGCTATTCTGAGCCTTGATTTGGGGAATAGTTGTCTTCCTTCTTAAAGTCACTCGCTTTGGACCTTTTATCCTTACTGGAAAAGTCTCATGAAGTTGCGTCTTCGTTCTGATGCCTGAAATCATGTTTGGAAACAAGGGAGGTATGACATAGAAAAGGGATAAAAAGACGTGGAGCCTAAAAGGTTTAAACTACTTTGGCCAAGACATATACTGAGTTGGCAGCCGCTCATTCATTCATTCATTCATTCATTCCAGAAAGGCTTATTAAGTATGTGTTATGTCATAGGTATTAGGATAGCTGTTGGGCATAGAATGATAACAAAGACAGAGTCTAGACTAAAAAGCAAATCTTTTGACTCGCAAAGTTTCACTCTTCCCACTACATGCTGCCATGTTATTGGTGCTTAAAAACACACCAACCAACCAACCAACCAACCAAATAAACAAACAAAAACTCCCCAAAATACAAATTCCCTGGGTGTCTAGAGCTGAAAAGAAGCAAGAGTGTGAAGTTGGACCTCAATTTCCTCATCTCTATATTGGAACTAATCAGAACATCGAACTAACAGGGCTGCAGATTAAAAGAAACAATTCCTGCAAAGGTTACAGCACAGAGTTTAGCACCTATTCGCTGCTCAATAATTTTGTATATATTATCACTATTAGGGATGTTTTCTGGTTATAAATAGAGTCAGTCTTATAATCATTATAACCCATTTTCAAGATCTCTGTTGGAAATCATTTCT
This sequence comes from Lasiurus cinereus, assembly GCA_011751065.1. NCBI lineage: Eukaryota > Metazoa > Chordata > Mammalia > Chiroptera > Vespertilionidae > Lasiurus > Lasiurus cinereus. The sequence continues at coordinate 209,698 of JAAGEH010000094.1, read as the reverse complement.
GACTAAATGGAACTCTTTATCAATAACCATTAGTCTGAATTCAAGTGTAATTCTTTTGGAAACGTGTCTTTACTTTGAAAAAATTCTTTCCTTCTCGTAATAGCAGAGTTTAGCACACCTGATATTTCTAAGATCTTGTCTACAAAGAATGAAAAGTGCTACCGTGCAAGCTGAAACATTTTTTTTTTTTTGGAATACATTGTCCTCGTACTTGGTCTTAAAATGGCTAATACCAAAGAACAAAGACAAGTTATCCATAGCAAGTGAAGTCATAATTTTATCTTCGTCACCCTGAGTAGAGCCACCGCTGACAGATCGTGTCCAGTCAACGCGAGCATGTCTGGTTGGCACCGCTGCAGTCGCAGGGCTGATAAGTAACCGATCGGTTTATTCCACATTCTTTTCCCGGGGAGCTCACTGTCCCCTTTGTTCCCGAAAGTCCAACACAGTTTCAGCATCACCGAAACTGGTCATTCAAATTAATTAAACGGCCTCGTGAACACCGATCCTGGGCTGATCATCTTGTACTGGGCTTTTAAGTTTGCCTAATTAAATCCTCTCAAATGTAAAGAGTGAAGCAATTAGTGCTACCACACCATATAATTAATATGGGCCTTGAGCACACTTTTTAAAAAGAAAATGGTTTGGAAAAGAAATGTTTTGAGTAGTAGAGGGCTACTAACATGAAAGTACTAGTAATTAGTATTACTAATAATACATATGAAATACAAAAGGATTATCAATGTTTAAAACTGTATGACCGTGGAATTCCATCTTTAGATTTCACCATATGGTAAGTGGGAACTATAGAATTTAATTTATAGGCTTTTATAAGGATTTACTCGGGCAATTTAATTCAATTGATATTTAACTTTAATGTTTAAATCTTGGTTGTTGTTAATCCTCACCTGAGGACATTTTCCCATGATTTTAAGTTGATTTTTTTAGAAAAAGTGGAAGGAAGAGACAGAGAGAAAGAAACATCGAAGTGAGAGAGGCCTCCCGCACACACCCTGACTAGGGCCAGGGATCAAGCCTGCAATGAACCAGGTACCTGCCCTTGATCAGAATCAAACCTGTGGGCCTACATTCTATCTATTGAGCCAAACCAGTGAAGCCCAATTTTTAATTAATATTAATTCTTTACTGATCTTTATTGCAATTAATGAAAAGCTAAAATCTAATAAAATTCAACACTATAATTGTAATGGAAATAATTATTCTTAAATTTGATCCAGAAAGCACATACATAATTTTTAAGTCCTTCACTGGTCCATTTGATCAAGAAAAATAAAATATTTCAATTTGAATGGCATTCCAAATTATATTGACTTTGGTAAAAAAAAGAATGAAACTATGTCATCTTACATTCAGGTGAACCATTGACATTTTCTCAGAGGAATCTAGACTACAACGGAAAAAGAATTTTCCAACAGAACATGAGAATTTATTTCTTCAGATAAATTCCCAGAATTGGAATCACTGGGTCATGAGGCAGTCCCATTTTTAATTTTTTGAGGCAACTCCATTCTGCTTTCCACAGTGGCTACAGCAACCTGCATTCCCACCAGCAGTGTCTAAGTGTTCCCTTTTCTCTGCATCCTCGCCAGCACTTATTATTTGTTGGTTTATTGATATAGCCATGCTGAAGAAACCCAAAACACTACTTCATAGCGGCATTATTTACAATAGCCAAGATTTGGAAGCAGCCCAAGTACCCATCAGTGGAAAAAAGCTGAGGTACATTTACCCAGAAGAATATTACTCAGCCATAAAAAGGAAGGAAATCTTATCCTTTGCAACAGCATGGATGGACTGGAGAGTATTACGCTAAGTGGAATAAGCAAATCAGAGAAAGATAAGTACCATATAATCTCACTCATGTGGAATCTAATGGACAAAATAAACTAACAAAATAAAAATAGACTCATATATACAGAGAACAGATTGAGAGCTGTCAGCATATAGGGGGTTGCAGGGCTGGGTGAAGAAGGTGAAGGGATTATGCAAAAAAAAACCCTCAAAAACCAAACCACTAATAATTTCAGACAACAGTATGGTCATTCTAGAGGGAAAGGAGGCTGAAAAAAAGTAGAAGAGGGTATAGGAGGAGGGATACTGGTGATGGAAGCAGAATTGACTTGGGATGGTGATCACACAGTATAATATACAGATGATGGATTATAGAATTGTACACCTGAAACACATATAATTTTATTAAACAATGTCATCCCAATAAATTAAATAGAAAAGAAAAAATAGAACATTAGAATGTGCTTACATAAGTAAAAATTCAAATAAAAATTTATGAGCATGGCTCCAAAATGATAAAAACACATTTTCTTGTTTGTGTTTTTGCCAACTTTGAAAAAAAAATTATTTTGGCTGCAGTATGCAGCTAATGAGCACCAAGCACTAGAGAAACCTTTGGTCAGTTCGCCTCCACCCAGAAACCAGTAAATAGCACAGGAGTCAACATTCAAATTTTTGAAAAACTCCCTTGGAGGTGGGAGACTGGCTTTCACAAGATGAGGAATTTCTGAAGAATTGCAGTCCGGCCTCTCTCCAGGAAGCAGTTCCATGAACAGTCCATTATGAACTCAAAGGAAAATATGGAGCCTCCTGACATACCCAGAGCCGAGGTCTCTTATTCTGACAACCAGGCTTAACTGGGGACCCTAAGCAAGGGTCTAATGTCAATGACCCAGGCTTCCAGCATGGCTCTGATGAGATTCAGGTGAAGAGCAATAGCTATGTACTTGGCACTTGGATCACGCGTTGATGTCTCCTTTATTAGAAAGAATAATGATGGAGCACTTCACTAAAGAAGTTGGAAAATTAATGTGTCAAAATCCATACAGATCCAACGAATCTAATTGGACAACGAGGCCCCATCCAGTCCCCCATTCACAGTCCTCAGCATCTCCTTGTACACCTGCTATACTTTCTGCTTTGAAGTAGCAGCTACACTGCTAGGGTCCTGATCATAGCAGATCAAAGTCAGGTTATGGGAAGGCCAGGTGATAGAGAAAAAAAAAATAGGGATTACAAGGGTAAACATATTACAAAATTGTTTAAGCTTATTAAAATCATTTAAATAATGAAAAACAAATATTTATTAAGTGCTTACTATGTGCCCATCACTAAGTGCTTCACAGAAGCCACTCATTTAACCTTTAAATGAATCTACGAGGCGGGCATGGCATTGTCTCTATCGGACAGACCTGGATAGGGAGCCTCACAACTTGCCCAGGTCACACAACTAGCAAGTGGCAGAGCCTTGATTCAAACCCAAACCACGGGATCGCAGCTCTAGCACATCCAAGAATCATGTTCCTTTTACCCAACTTCCTTATTGGTCAAATCTTACTTTTATTGCTTAAAATTGCAGAGATAAAGGAGAAATTACGTGCGTAGTTGGAGTTTAAAAAGATGCATTTTTGCCTAAAACCGACTTTGTGATACAAGGACAGTGACCAGGATCTCGTGACTCCAGTTTTCTCCATTTGCAGCAATGGCCAAGCTCCGTCTTTTTCTACACCGTATGATGCCTACGTTCAAGGAACACTTGGAATGACATCCAATTACCCCCTTTACTCGTGGATATTTGGTTATGGGTCTATCTTACCCACAGGTTAGTTAAAAAAGAGTTCATACTTTATTCATATTATACCCTTTGCCTATGCGTAAAGCCTCACTTTAAAAAAATATACAGCGGTATCTCGAGGTACGAGTTTAATTCGTTCTGTAACCTTGAGGCATGGGAAACTATGAGACGCTCGAGTCGTGGTAAACTGGTGGGTCATGTGCAGCCGGCCGATCCGCGCGATTACTCCTATCTCAAATCTTGCTCGTATTTCAAAGCAAAAATCGCTCGCTCGACAGATCGTATCTCAAAAATCTCGTATGTTAGGGCACTCGTATCTCGAGGTACCACTGTACATTTTTATTGACTTCAGAGAGGAAGGGAGAGGGAGAGAAACATCAATGATGAGAGAGTCATTGATTGGCTGCCTCCTTCACGCCCTGAGCCTGCAACCCGGGCATGTGCCCTGACTGGGAATTGAACCGTGACCTCCTGGTTCATAGACTGATACTCAATTACAAGCTACACCAGTTGGACAGGGCCGCACTTTTGTTCATGATATATTAGACCATCAATATGGAACTGATGATGAATTCTAATGTATATGTGGGAAACAAAAAATACACAAATCTATCTTGCTTATGTCCAGAAAATTGTTAATTTACATGGTTGAATTTCACATAAACGGAGCTCACCAAATGTGCCCAGAAAAATGCAGGCCCAAACAAAGATGAAGGCCAAAGTCTCTCCTAGAAGTTGCAATGCCATGCACTTTGGGCCAAGGAGGGAAGGTGAGCCAGGGTAGCTCAACCTGAAGAATGTTTTCGAAATGGTTGATTTTTAGGCTCAAGCGTTTGCCACATTTTAGAAACAGAGAGGCTATTTGTTTCAAAGCTCTTATAATAAATACTTTTACTCCTTCAGAAGTTCAAAAACCTCAGGAAAAAAGCCAAGGATGAGAAAAGTTCTCATGCAATCCTTCGTCAACTGTGTACAAAGAGGGTATCTGCTTATTGCTTTTTGGAATGGCTTTCATGCTAATGAAGTTGAGGGAGAGGATTCTTCTTTAGACTTATGAGCATAACCCCTCATATCATTGTAACATTCCTGTGGCCAGATTGTTCCATTCAAATAGAACTCTTTGAGACATGTTGAGATATTTATTTTGAAAAGCCAATAAATCTCTGTGAAATCATCATAAAAGTATTATAACACTAGAGGCTTGGTACACAGTGCGGGAGGGGGGTATCCCTCAGCCCAGCCTGCACCCTCTCCAATCTGGGACCCCTCTCACAGTCCAGGACTGCTGGCTCCCAACCGTTTGCCTGCCTGCCTGCCTACCTGCCCCTAACTGCTTCTGTCTGCCTGATCACTCCCTAACCACTCCCTTGGCAGCCTCTTGTCCTTAGCTGCCCTCCCCTGCCGCCTGCTCACCCCTAACTGTCCTCATCTGCAGGCCTGGTCGCCCACAACTGTCGTCCTCCCCTGCAGGCCATCTTGTGGCGGCCATCTTGTGTCCACCTGGGGGTGGCCATCTTTGACCACATGGGGGTGGCCATCTTGGATGTTGGAGTGATGGTCAATTTGCTTATTATCTATTATATAGGATGGTAAATATGAAAAGGAGCTAAGAGAAAAGTTATCTAAATTACTCTAAGACCACAAAGACTATCCCCCAAAGTACAGCTTCTTTATCAACAAACAAACCCATTGCATTGAGAAAAGGAAGAATTCTGGATTTTTTTGGTGGTATTTTGAGTCACCTAACTTTCCATTTGAAATTTTTTTTCCCATTGAAGATGATCTCTCACAGCTCCTCTATTTAGTTTAGGAGTCTGTATTTATCCCAAATGAAATTCTGCGTCTTTCTTTATGTTTGCCATTTGGTGCCAATTCAAGTTGATGACACTTTTCTTAGGGCTGTTACTTAAAACTGACAACCCCTGCATGCAATGCAACCAACACGCCTCACATCTCCCTAACCTGTGACACGGTGGTGCTTGGACAGGACTCCACGACACGTGCTCCTGGTCTGGCTGGCCACACCCACCCTTCTCGGCCTCAGTTGTCTGCCTGGCTTCCCAGATGGAGTGGTCATAACTCTAGCCAGCACTGTGCCATTCCTCTGCCAGCTCCCCTCTTCACCCCCAGTTGCCTCTCCTGTGGTCTTAAGAGGGATAAGCCACTTTGTACCCAGTGGGGTTGGTGCTACATCAATTCATCACCCAGATCCAGCCCGTCTCAACTCACAAATGCTCTCGTTTCCCCAGAGGCTCCCCAGAAGGCTCATAAGAGAATCTGGGAGTCTGGGGAATTAACCCAACCCTAGAGAGCAAAGAGAGAGGGAGGAGCCAGCGGAGCTCAACTGTAGTAGTTGGCTCCAGGAGACCTGAGACACATTCATATTTCCTGAGCAACAGGCCAGTTTAGTAACCATTCACTTTGTGTTTGCTTGTCCTCCTTCCCTTCCTCACTTCATTTCTCTTGCTCTTACATCCGGGAACGCACACTTCCTTCTCTCCCCTCTAATGTATTCATTAAGCGTGTAAGCTCAGCTGCGCTCTGTGTTGTAGGGAAACTGGTGAAGACCTGGCAACAGTAACCATCCAGACTTCACTCTCCTCACCTTGATGGAGAAACTCTTATCTCGAACAGCTCACCTCCAGGGTCTGAGAATCACCAGGAGTTACCTCACATGTGCTCACCAATGTGTCTGCTCAGGGACTGCATGGCGTTGGATGGGCATGTTAGTTCCCCCACTCCCAGGTTCTCCTGTGTGAGCATCAGACGCCATGTGGTCCCTAAGCAGACACATGAGTGTGTCTGTCTGGCTCACAAGTACCACTCTGTGCCATGAGGCATCACTTCCTCCGCCTTTGAGAATCTTCCTGGTCCCAGCGCTACATGGTGTTATTTTGCCAGAGAAGAAAGAACATTTCTCCACTTATAGTATGAGTCTGCCTCAGCGGGCTCATGCTTCCTTATGAATAAAAGGTTTTTAAACTTTCAAAATTGAACTGAGTTGGAAGACAAATCCAGAAGGCATATGCCCAAGATAACTCAGATACAGTCTCTGGTTTGCGCTCCATCACTGGCTCTGGGCAGAGAAAGAGGGCACATCAAAGATGAGAAAGGTTCTAAGAACTGCCAGAAGAGTCTTCAGATGCGGCTGAGGCAGGTGATGGGGAAGTCAGCTGTTTTACCCCAAGATTCCTGTCCCTAATGATGTCTGGGGACTCGGACGCTGGCCCCAGGGTCAGGCAGGAAGACTGCAAGAGATCAGGGTTTTTTGGGAGATATTTACAACATCTGTGTACCCGGCAGTCACTGTTCTAAAGAAAAAACTATGGAGCACTGAGCATTCCCTAGGGAAGAGGCTTGAGGAGGGGTGGGGACAGGGAGTGGGGAGCAGGCAGCAGGAGCCTCTTCTCATGCTCCCCCCTGTGCTTGTAACTTGTTCAGAGCGCTGCCAGGAGTTGTTTTTGGTGGGATTGGCTTCTGAGTCCTGTTCAGTAAAGGGCACCCTTCCAAAAGCCTAAAATGCCAGCGAAAAGCCACAGCACCATAAAATAAGGCAGCGTGCACAAATGAGAGTGTCGTGCTTGGGAGGTGGAACAAGACATCTTAAGTGACTTCCTATAAGCATTAGTGTTAGGTTTGACCAGAGAAGGTCTTCTGAGGGGCAGTGTCCTGGAGGCTGGGTGCTGGCACTAGAAGGGCACGGAGAGAGCATCGTGGGTGGCCAGGAGAAGACAGCACCGGCAATGTGGTCATTAGATAGGAGTAAGCGGGTGCTCAGGGGAGTGGTTGCCCCTGGGAGAGATGGGGGGAGGGAGAAGAGCGGCTGTGAGCAGTTTCCCACCACGGCTCAGCTGCAGTGCAGGTGTAGGCCATTGGTTGCAAAGATGGATAAGGAGGCCAAAACCAGTTTGGCTCAGTGGATAGAGCATTGGCCTGCGGACTGAAGGGTCCCAGGTTTGATTCCGGTCAAGGGCATGTACCTTGGTTGCGGGCACATCCCCAGTGGGCGGTGTGCAGGAGGCAGCTGATCAATGTTTCTAGCTCTCTCTCTCTCTCCCTTCTTCTCTGTAAAAAATCAATAAAATATATTTAAAAAAAAAAGATGGATAAAGAGGTTCTGTGCTGGTAGCTTATTGGCAGACTCAATATTTTATGGATGAACAGGACCTGTCCATTCTAAGCATACTCTTTAGATCAACAAATAAAAGTCAAGTCTTCCTGTAATATAGAAACACTCTGAGAAGAAAAGGTAACTTCAAATGAATGGGTCAAAGAGAAGGCCGAGGTATTAAACCTCTACTTATTGGTAGACCACAACCATCTCTCATTCATGCTAGGTGGAATCCGGCTGGATTTTGGTGGGGTTCTTCCATAAGCATCGCTCTTGTGTGGCCACCTGCCTTTATTCAAAAGAGCAGTAATGCTAGTTTCTTGCATATGTGGTCTGTGGCCGCTGCTATTCATTTCCCCTAACAACATGTCTGTAAACTCTCTGAGCAGTAGAAAACCCTTGTATGTAGTTCCATTATGATCTTCTCTTCCTGGCAAGTTCAACCAGGCTAAAGGAAAGAAAATGCATTATTCTTGGACAAGGAATCAGAGATGTCTTCTGAGGATATGGAGTACTGGCCCCATTTTATGTGTTGCGTTGGGAATTCTTTCTTTGTACATACCGATAAAAGGGAAAATTAATACTGCACTTAATAAAAATGAAAAACATCTGCACTTTGTACCGCTAAGAAAATGAGTAGAAAGTCACGGACTGGGAGACAATATTTGCAAAATGTGTATCTGATAATAGACTAGTACCCAGAATACATATAACTCCTCACAACTCACAGCTCAATAATAATAATGTAAACAATCCATTAAAATTTTTTTGAACAGATACTTCGCCAAAGAAGAGATACAGATGGCAATTAAGAGCACGATAAACACTCAATATTATTAGTCATTAGGGAAATGCAAATTAAAACCACGACGAGATACTGTTACGAGTGTGGAGAGGTCCTCATCTCTCTCAGTTGCTAGCTGGGGTGGATTTCTCGAAACAAAGAATTTTCTGACACTTGCACAGGTGGATGAGGCATCACAGAAAGCTTTATTTCTGTGGAATTATACCCCTGAGTTTCCAGAGTCCTATTCCCCTTTGTCTTGCCATAGAAGAAGGGTAGTTGGGGTTTTAGCAGAGCTCAAATCAGAGCAGTGTGCAGAGTTTTCTTTCCATGTCTGCACAGTCCAGTCCAGCATCAGCTAGCCTCCTATGTGTTTCTCACTGCCATCCATAGATCCCTGCGTACGTGTTCCAACAGCCATGAGCCAGAAGGGCTAGCACAAGAGAGCCGAGAGCCACATGAGCAACAAGAGAGCAAATTCCCTTTTTTTTTTTTTTTTAGGGATTAAGTATTCCCAAATTTCCATGCTCTCGCAGTGGCCACACCCATTCTAGCCAATGATTTTTGTTCCCAGATGTGACTGACAGGCAAATACCTTATGTCACCCCAACTTTACTGGACATGAACCCATTTCTCCTTTATGGGATTTCCCCCCTCCCCCTGTATTTTACAGGGAATAGCCTGGTAGATTTGGGGGGAGTAGAAATTTGCAGCTTCTCAGTGAAAGCAGCCTATAATATCTGGCCTTCCCTTTGATCCTGAGGCCTTATTAATAACTAGCTAATTACAATGGTATCAATACCATGACACACATTAAAATGACTAAAATTTTTAAAGAAGACATCTGTTAATAGCAGATGCTGGCAAACCTATAAAGCAACACCATCTTTCATTCACTGCCAGCAGGAATGCAAAATGGTAGAGGCCCTCTTCCTGATACAGTGACACACAAACCTCATGCAACCCGAGAATCCCACCCCTTGGTATTCTCCCAAGTGAAATGACAATAAGCATGCACACAACGACCTGTACGTGAATGCTTAATAGGCTTTTTCTAGAATCATTAAAACCTGGATATAATACAAATACCCATCAGTTGGAGGAGGGATATGTAAAAATGGTGCATCCATTCATTTGAATGTGCTACTTGGCAGTAAGAAGGAAAAAACACACTACTGATATATCCAATAACATGGGTGACTCTCAAATACTGGTGTATGATGCTAGTGAAAGAAGACAGACACAGAGGCTATACATTACTTGCTCCCATTAATAGGACATTCTGGAAAGACCAAACTCTAGGGACAGAAAGCAAAGCAGAGGTGACCAGGGTCTGGAGGCGGGGAGTGGGCTCTGAGTACAAAGTGACACGAGAAACCCTTCTGGAGTGATGGGAATGTTCTGTATCCCGACGTGGCGGGAGTTGCATGGTTGCATGCATTTTCATGTAACTGTAATTCATGTAAATGTATACTGAAAAAGGGTGAATTTTACTATATAATGCATTGCAGTTTTATAAATGTGACATTAAAAAATGACTGGGGCCCTGGTCAGTTTGGCTTAGTGGATGGAGCGTTGGCCTGCAGACTGAGGCGTCTTAGGTTCGATTCCGGTCAAGGGCATGCACCTTGGTTGCGAGCCCATTCCCCAGTGGGGGAATGGGCAGGAGGCAGCTAATCGATGTCTCTCTCTCATTGATGTTTCTAACTCTCTATCCCTCTGCCTTCCTCTCTGTAAAAAGTCAATAAAATATATTTTTAAAAAATGACTGGGCACACCAGTGGTTTAAGGAAAACGAATGGGCATTGGGGGTCCTATAGAGAGCCATTTCACTGGTAAAGCCTGAAGCAAGGTTGAGAAAAGGGCGTACATTTATTCAGTGAGTGGAGAGCGAGGCACTCTCCTGAGCACGAGACGAGTGGGCCTCTGCCGAGTGCAGCATCCATCAAGTTCAACTGCCATGTGCCTTCTCCAGCGTGTAATTCAAAACCAGGAAAGTTTGGGGTGGGGCGGAAGAGGGGGGTGTAGGGTCATAATTCAGAATCTCCAAGGACATTTGTGTTTGGGAAATGTAATATATAATATTTAATTGGAAGAAAGAACCTATTTGTCAACTAAAAACTAAGGGAAAGTGAAGTTTGACAGAACCTTTTTGTTTGATGAGGACGCTCGGAACAAAACCAAAAAGACTCACAGTGGGGTCATGTTCCCCGTGAAGATCTTCACTGTGGCAGGAGTGGGCTGGAGGTGACATTTTTTTTAATTTGTTTTTTTTTAAATATATTTTATTGATTTTTTTACAGAGAGGAAGAGAGAGGTATAGAGTCAGAAACATTGATGAGAGAGAGGCATCGATCAGCCGCCTCCTGCACGCCCCCCACTGGGGATGTGCCCGAAACCAAGATACATGCCCTTAACTGGAATTGAACCAGGGACCTTTCAGTCCGCAGGCCGACGCTCTATCCACTGAGCCAAACCGGCCTTGGCTGAAGGTGACATTTTATAACGAAAGGAAGCATGGGCCCAGACAACTAGAGGAGCTCTGTCCTATAAACTTACACCCATTTTGAATTTAATAATAGACACAGTGTTGATATTATCTTAATTACTCTTCCCACTACATATCTGAGCCATAATTAACAAGAAATCATTTGTTCTAAGATAAGAACAATGATCTAATTTTGCTCTTCCTACTCAGTCAACAGTGAGGTAAGTCGCTTTGTCTGGGGTTGGGAGAAATGATGTGATTCGGTTCCCCTTTGCAAATACCTTCCGTATCTTTTGGATTGGCCCCCCAAATTCTCACTCTGCCCAGAGTGGAGGTGACCGCTGAGTGCTGAAGAGCTGGTACCGTAGCATCAAGCCCAACATGTGAGTCATGGTGAGCAATTATAGCTCAGAGTCCATGCTCGCAGGACCTGGGGTCCCTGTGTTCCTATCGTCCAGACACATTTCCCCCCCTCTTCCCAACAGCAGCAAGTCCAAGCCAGGGCTCACACGATGAGAAAGCGACACATGGCATGTGTGAAATTCCCCTCCACCCGGCTGCCCTTCCCGGAGCTGCCTGAGTGACGGTCATGGTAACCTTGGCTCCATAAGGAATGTGACCGCTTAAGCCCCACAGACTGTTTAGCAGCGTGCCATTCCAGGAGCAGTCAATTGTTCCCTGGGGCCCTGGGATGCTGACTAAACCACGGAAGCTCACATCTAAGACTTGTTCCTCAGGCGGAAATTGGCTCAGCAATGACTGGGATGTCTAGGAAAAGTGATGTCTCTTACACAAGGGAAAGGGTTTTTCTACTGTCGTTTTTTGATGCTAATCTCATCAAAGAACAGATGACTCCTCTTTCATTTTAGAGCTAGCAGGCTCTGGCATTCCACCAGCTTCTCTCATTCTTGCTGGCCTCACACTGGGACTGGACTATCTAGAGATTTAAGAAGGCCAACATTTGTCTCTAAGTCATGATTTGGGATATGGGAGGTCCAGAAAATTTGGTCAACTTCAGAGACCCTGGGAACTCTTTAGGTTGTAGCCTGAGGTACCCCCAAATTACATGGGTACATTTGGATGGAGGCAGAGATGTAGCTATGACTTTTTTTTTTTCATAAAGACTCTACAAGTCAGGTCAAGTTTAATGGTCCCCATGATTCAGGTCTTCAAGGGCATTCCAGGGAAGGTAGGTGTCTTGTGGGTAATAGTCAACCTGCCTTTAACCACACATCCCCTAATATCGTGGAATAAAAAGAAGTGTGGGAATCAATGCACAGGAGGGGGATGGGGGATTTTTAACCCCTGAAATCCTACACCATCTTAAATTGTGTATTGGCCATTTCTTTCATGTCAATGACTTTGGTGACTGGTTTTGAAACTAGGAAATCAACCTGAAAGCAAAGAGAAATTCAAATGGAAAATTGTGACAGAAATGAAGATTCTCATGTATCAAAATTAAACATAATTTTTAAATGTCCTGTATATAAGGACAGTTGTCCTTTATATCTAGGACACACAAATGTCCTATATATGCATATTCTGGCAACAGTTTGAGTCTTTCCTCTGATTATGAAACCCATGGGGCACAGTTCCATGCTTCTGAAATATTTTAAAGTTGCTTGAGATCTTTGGATGCCCCAGATGAAGCAAAGTAAAATATCTACTGTGCCATTTTCACCACTGTGGCTTATTTATATCAAACGAGTTAATAATAGTGAACATTTGACTGATGCTGGTTGGTCTGGAAACATTTTTTTTCTTTTCTTTTTTTTTTGAGGGGGAAGGTAATGTCCTTCAATCATAAGAGTGACATGTGAACCCTCTCTTTATGACCAGTGCTGTCTCATCTTGAGAGTGACAAAGAAGCTCCTTTCAGTGCAGGGTCCAGTATAGGTCCCTGCATCTTGGCACCCACTGTTGCTTCCATTGCCATTCCAGAGAGCAGGCATTGCATGATGGGGCCACTGAGGTTCCTCAAGGCCCCTAGGGATTCTGGCTTGAGATTTTGCTAGACAACCCATTGTATTTTGAAGCAGGATCTTCCTTCATGGAAAAGTCCTTCCTTATTTCTGTTCAATTGGTAAATAAAGAATTCATGAATTCAAAGTGATATTCTGAATAGACTGCTCAAACTGATTGGGTTGGATTATCATTTACTACTCTCCCTTCTGTTACTCATAAGACACCTACCTTCCCTGGAAAATAAGTTATGTCCAGTGTGAGAAAACTGGTCATTCTTATTCTCTGAAATTCTTGCTCCAACCTAAATCCTCTCCTGTCTCTGCAATTGTTCTTTTAGATTAAATCTTTGATGCTTCAGCCCTCATTGTAGAATAAGACAGTAGCCCAGCATACCATCATGCTCTCCTGGGGCAGCCTGAGTCTTTGCCTGTGAAAATGGGAGGTTATAATTGAAAATCCCAATGACTGTGTCGGAACTATAAAGTCTTACTCCATCTGGTCCTCTTCCTAGGAGACTGAAAGAAGACAGGCAGAGATGTTGATGGCCAAAACCACTTAATTTCTATTGAGACCAAAAAAAGAAATAAAGAGCAGATCTAGGTTGCCAGAAAACAGAAGACAAGCATATGGTTGTTAAAATTACATGAACAACTGGAGTGGAGAAGACAATCTGCTTTCAGTGGCACAAGGCTTTCTACATTGCTTTTTGATCCACACCCATCCTGGCAAGGACTACAACTGCGCAAGCCTTCAATTCTTCAAGATTGTGTGGATACCAATTTAGACTTGGTCTCTGGTTTGTTACGAAACGAAGCGCCTTCATGGCCTAAGTGTGGAGCAGAGGAGAATCTGATTTGAAGATGCTGATGAGACCTCCTCATCCTGCTTCTCGGGCATGAGTCACCATTTCCTCTTTAAACATGGAGAGATTCTAAAAGTGGCTTTCATGTGGGCTGTACAATTGGTAATGACCAAGCTGGGACAAACACACGACTCCCTAACTGTCCACGTGGCCTGGGTGGTCACAACAATCTTGAGAGAGATGCTGAGGTATCATAGGAATTTTAAGATTCTGCTCCATATGTTGAGTCTAACATCTTTATGAAAAAGCAGTTAGAAAGAGGACAGTTTCTTCATGGTTTTTGGAGACACTCAAGCAAATGACAGTGTGTAGCTCTCTCTCTGGTAGCCTGGCATCACTGGCTTTAGAAAACGTTTGCTTGAAAGGATAACTCTGTTCTTGCACTTTAGAAGAAGGGCTTTATGCCTTTGATTTATGAGTGCTATGAAAAACCTGCTTTCTCTCCTTCGAGGAACATTGGATACCCGGCCAACCACCTGTGCTGAAAACCACTGCGTTGTGCTTATCATACATTTTGGAAGACGCTAGTTCTATTGAGTGGGGTCAGGATGTACCTTAGAGCATTTATCAAACTCTGCTCAGAGCTGAGAAGATGAACAGCTTTCCTTTTGTATGTTGCCTTTAACATGTTCATTGCTGAACTCAAGAAATGAAAAACATCTATCTTAAACTACCATAAAGACCATGAATCGGTATTTACAATGTTATTTACAAACAGATGTTTTCAAACATGTTTTCTTTCCCTGGTTGGGTATCTCAATTGGTTAGAATATCCTCCCTGATACGCCAAGATTGTGGCTTTGATCCCCAGTCAGAGTATATACAAAAATCAACCAATGAATGTATAAATAAGTCAGCGGACGAACAAGTTAATGTATCTCTCTCTCCCTTCCTATATATATGCAAGAGATTACAAATGTTCAGTAACTTACAAATTGTCCTTTATGGAATCTTCATGATCCATCCTCACTTTCATTTCCATTTTTAAATGACCTTCTGTGGAAGACTGTCCAGAAAAGATCAGTGTCTAACAGAGTCCTTTGCAATTGATCACAACATGTTGCACCAGAAAGCACTGCGCCTATGTGAAGACTTAAGCAAGGGATCCCCCGAAATGAGTGACACCGAGGCAATTACTGCAAGTAAGGGGTGGTCACACAGATTCAGGAATAGGTTTGGACTGTGAAATATAAACATTAACAGAAAGTTCGAGTCTGCGGATGAAAAAGCTGTCACCACATTTCTGGCAGAGTTGCAGAAGTTGATTAGGGTTTGGTATTATCCAAGGTTTCAGATATCCACTGGGGGTCTTGGAATGTATCCCTATGGATAAGGGCGGGGAGCTACTGGACATATATGCTATCACTCTGGCAGGCCAGAACACAACATGTTAAAAAGTAGTGTTTGGCATCCATTGCCATAAGTTCATCAACCTCATTGTCACCTTTAGGTTCCAGCTGATGTTTGCAGAGTTCAGTAGCATTCTAATTGAGGATGGTATCCATCTGTCATGGGTGTAAGATGACCAAAGTTGTCAAATTCAAAACCAACCAACAAATGGAGCACATGGTCCAACAATTATAGCTCTATTTGTGGGGACAGAAGGAGCAAACATTTTAATTTGGGTCAGTTCTAGAAAATGCAGGTCATCTGGTTGTTTTTACTAGGATAGTGTCGTGTTCCTTGGTTTCAGTGTTGCTGGAGCTTTCCAGAGATTTCCTTGAATGTCAGGAAAAATCTTGCAAAGAGGAGTAGATTTCCACATTTGAGTTGCATTTCCGGTTGAATTCATGGGCTCTCAGAGTCTAGCTGCTAAGTTACATTGTTCTATGCACAGCTCTTTCAGATGGTTCACACCTGGTGCTTCTCCTATCCACCCAGACCCTAAGTGCAGAGAGCAGTGGACTCAGACCTTGAGGTTATGGGGAGAAGTGAAGTGGTCTTCCATTAGCATGCAATGTCTTTGTGGCCTCCCTTTCTTGTTTATTTGTGTTAATAGAAAAACAGTGCTTTACAGTATTTGCCACTGAGCAAATCGCTACTGTGTGGGGCCTCTGGGTTCTGGGAGGCATCCCCTCCTTTTGCCGCTGCCTTGCATCCTTAGGGGATGGTGAGGGAGTAGGTCAGGGAAATAAACTGCCAAGCATGCACACGGAGTGAGTGTTGTGTACGTACGGTGTGTATGCCTGTTTAGAATGCCTGTTTCCTGGGAGTATACCTGCGCGTGCAGCCCTGGGCCTGGCTTCCTACCTGAGTATCATTATGAACTTGAAGAGCACAGGAAGGGAAATGACACTTCATATGTAGTTGGAGTTTCAGATAAATAATATCCAACATCACAACCATCCAGGGAATCCGGTATCATGAAGTTAATTTTATGGTTGAAGAAATGGAAGCTAAAAGAAATAAAATAACTTTTTCAAAGTTGTTTAGGAAGTTTATGTCTTTTTAGAATGACTTAATGTGTAGAACCAGAAAGTAGGTTATTTTGGTATCTTTTGAGGCATGATCGTGGCCCCTTTTAGTTCATACATAGGATTCTTACCACACCCCCGATGTGTACTATGAGTATGCCTGGGATAGCTGCCTACATGGTGACAGACGAAGACAGCTGTGTAATTCTTTCTTTCTCATGGGTATAAAAAGGGGGGACATACAAGAGGTACCTTAATGAGATATAGCTCATGTCCACTTTTGTGGAGAAATATGTTCAATTTAACTTTTTTATGTGAAATATAAAACAAGTGACAAAATTTCTTTATATTTATCAAATTCTCAAATGCTCTCTTAGGAATACTCATGTAGTATTACCACACTACCAGATGTATAGTAGAAACACAAAGAGTGCGAGAGAACATTCCTCTTTAGTAGAGCTGACATCTAGGAACCCTGGACAGGTCTAAGGGGAAATAAGGAAAATCATTTTTTATTTCCTAAGGTGAAAGCAAAATTATGGAGTCTTTGGTGTGTGTCTAGGGCTTTTTTCCTTGCTCTCACTAATTCATTCTCTCTCTGGTTTTTTTTTTTAATATATTTTATTGATTTTTTTACAGAGAGGAAGGGAGAGGGACAGAGTCAGAAACATCGATGAGAGAGAGACATCGATCAGTCGCCTCCTGCACACCTTCTACTGGAGGTGTGCCCGCAACCAAGATACATGCCCCTAACCAGAATCGAACCTGGGACCCTTCAGTCCGCAGGCCAATGTTCTATCCACTGAGCCAAACCGGTTTCGGCTCTCTCTGTGTTTTTTAAAAATATATTTTTATTGATTTCAGAGAGGAAGGGAGAGGGAGAGAGAAATATCAATGATGAGAGAGAATAATTGATTGGCTTCCTCTTGCATGCCCTCTACTGGGGATTGAACCTGCAACCTGGGCATGTGCCCTTGACCCAAATCAAACCATGACCTCCTGGTTCAGAGGTTGACACTCGTTTTCTTTTTAATTGAGGTATAGATGACATGTTAGGACTTTTGGTAAGGTTTTCAGTAAGCACCAAATTGATTTTTAAAAAATCTATCTACCTACCTACCTATCATTTTTAGATATTATTCTTAGGAGGTTACTTAAAGAGTAACCAGGGTACTATTGAGGCTTATCCTATATAATAAAGAGGTAATATGCAAATTGATCCTCACACCCTCACACAAGATGGCTGCCCCATGTGGTCAAAGATGGCCGCCACAAGATGGCCAGCAAGGGAGGGTAGTTGTAGGCCATCAGACCTGCAAGGGAGGGCAGTTGGGGGCAATTGGGCCATTAGGAGAGGGCACTTTTAGGTAATTGGGCCAGCAGGAAGCAGTTAGGCATCAATTAGGCTGGCAGGGGAGTGGTTAGGGGTGATCAGGCTGGCGGGCAGGCAAATGGCTAGGAGCTAGCAGTTCCAGATTGTGAGGGGGATGTCTTGACTGCTTATTTAGGCCAGAATCCAAAGGGATCGGGCCTAAACCGGCAGTCAGATATTCCCCAAGGGCTCCCAGATTGTAGAGGGAGCAGGCTGAGCTGAGGGACAAATTCCTCCCTCCCCCAGTGCATGAAATTTTGCACTGGGCCTCTAGACTTTACATAAGAGTTTCAGAAAATAGTCTCCAAAATAAAATACTCAATACATAAATTATCCATTATAGTCTTTAAATTGGTAATCACTAAAGAGTGACAAGTGCTTTTTTCAAATATGCACAATTAGAAGGTGTGAAGTAAAGAGGAAGGAGTTGAGGAAGGCATCTCAGAGAGAGTAGACATGTGAGCATGTGAACTGAGTTTTGAAGGTGAACAGTCATTCATCAGCAAGGGTGTGTGTGTGGGGTGTGGAGGGCAGAGACAATCCACAGAGACTATGACAAAAACTAATGGTCATAATTTTTTGTTTTGAAGTTTAGCTACCAAATGCGATAGTCCCATTTGAAATGAAGTCTCTTTAATTGTGTCGGGTTTTGAGGTAGAACATAGTGAATTTTCTTACCTCATGTTTTTTGGGGGCTAGTGGTGGCTGTGCGCCTCTAAATGCATATGGTTCTAATGGCACAGCAGCTATTCACCCCACGGTGAACCTGAACCCCTGGCTACAGCTGATTGCTTGAGGGAATGACCGCCGTCTATAGAGAGACAAGAACACACTTGCTGTTGTCATTGACATCTGAATATTCATTTAGCTTTAAGATGCTCTTTTCTTTTAGGCATACGGGGCAAACTATGGTTAAGTGTCAAAAGATGATAGGACCCTGTCTTGGTTGTTGAGTTGGTGGAGCAAATCATAATGTTTTAATGAAGTAAAATGTGTCTATTCAGAGTTTAAAGTTGGAGCTAAAAGATTCTCAGACTTATTCTCTTTTTTTTAAAAAAATAATACACTTTTATTGATTTTTAGAGAGGAAGGGAGATGGATAGATAAATAGAAACATCAATTGGCCGCTCCTGCATATACCCTACTGGGTATTGGGCTAGAAACCCTAGTGGGTGCCCTGACTGGGAATCAAGCCAGTGACAGGCAGACATTCTCTTTCTCTCTCTTTTTTTAAATATATTTAATTGCTTTTTTACAGAGAGGAAGGGAGAGAGAGAGAAAGTCAGAAACATTGATGAGAGAGAGACATCGATCAGCCACCTCCTGCACGCCCCACAGTGGAGATGTGCCCGCAAGCAAGGTACATGCCCCCAATCTGAATAGAACCTGGGACCTTTCAGTCCGCAAGCCGACACTCTATCCACCGAGCCAAACCAGTCTAGGCCAGACATTCTCTTGATGAGTGAGATGCCCAACTGGAAATTCTCTGTTGGCTGAAGAAATCCTACCCAGTAAGGATGAGGGAGGAAGAAGCTGCTTAGAGAGAAAGGGAGACACAGCAATGTGGGAAGCGGGAGAGATTGCTAGTCTCTGACTCCAAGTGCATCCTTCCTTGAAACTCTCCCACAGCATTAATGTAGTTTCTGCTCATTTCAAACTACTTATATAATAGTGGGTTCCTCATCTCAAAATGAAAGCGTTTTATATGCACACATTTTTATGAAGTCATCACAAAAATTGTAATCTCTCATATATACATGCAAACGATAGTACAATAAGAATCATAGTCTAATGGTTTACTCACCTCTGCAGAAATCATCAGAGGTTATTAGTGTTTCCAAGGATTAACTTCTTTATTTGGTTTGGGGCATAATTTTTGCTCACAGTACCCTGTTACATTCTCCCCAAGATTTTAGGAGATAAAATGAAAACTTGTTGTTTTCGGGCTAAAACATATGGCAGTCCCTCTCTGCAGACCTCAGGCTTATGAGGAGTTCATTCAGGGATGTGCACACCGTAAATAATCCTCCTCGACACCCAGGTGTGGGAGGCAGACAAAACTTTTGCTTCGCTATTTAAGGGACGTGCAGATTCATCTGTTTGGGGGCCACCTTTCCGTCTGTATCAACGCTGATGAAGTGCACCTCAGAGCGCACCAGACACAAGCACTCTCCACAGAAAGCACTAGGTTCTACGAGCCACTTGAAGTCCCTGGAGAGAAATGTCATTTCATTAGGAGGCTTCTTGGCTGCTAATCGAGGGCTTTTTATCTCCTCAAGCACATCGATCTACTATCCGCTTTCCTTCACTGTCAAGCAGAAGAGTTGAGGAAGTGCTTTCTGAAAGCACAACCCCAGTGTCTGTCTGTCTTCGAAAGTGTAAATCCTGAAGCCTCATCAGGAATCAAAGCTGAATAAGCAACAGCACCTGATGACATGTTGGTCTTCTCCCCAAATCCTTCCCGGGTCTCACCTCCCGCCAAAGGGCTCCTCCACCGCCACAATCCCACCTGTGACATCCACTGTGGTCATTGCCATCTGGGGCACTAGCTGAGCATCAGCTGCCCTTTCCTGTGGGTACTTGAGGCGACCCAGGATTGGTTGTCAAAGATAAAGCGCTGCTAATGGTCGTTGGGTTTGTGGAATGAACCACTCTGTTTTAATGAGCAAAAGGAATGTGCCTTTGTGAGTCTCAGTGGGTGGCACCCAATAAATGGAAGTTGAATATAAATCTACACTGTAGATTACAACACTCCATTTCCCCCCAAATGTCGCGGTTTATGACTAATTTAACATTCCCATAAATAAATACTAGGATATAAATCAGTGGGTTTCTTATATTTCCTCTCTTACTCAGTTAGTCCCAAGTTCAACTTAAATCCTTCATCTTACCTAGGATGTCCCTAGGCCAGAGCAAGAAGCTGTGTCATGATGTGGAAAGGTCATGGGCTCTAGGCTCAGGCTGGAACCTAATCCCGTGTCCCACAGAGCTCAGCGTTCAGCCCAAGTTACTCAACTCATTGAGTTTAACTTTCTTACAGGTTTGATCCCAGTAATACCATCTGATTGTGATTCAAAGTTGTGCAAATAATAAATAGAACTATGAATGACTATGCCAAGGTCACCACTGGGCCCGTAGAAGACCCACAGTACAAGTTATTTCCACCTGACTTCCCTCCCTTCTCTTTTATTTTTATTTAAAAAATATATATATTTTATTGATTTTTTACAGAGAGGAAGGGAGAGGGACAAAGAGCTAGAAACATCGATGAGGGAGAAACATCGATCAGCTGCCTCCTGCACACCCCACACTGGAGATGTGCCCGCAACCAAGGTACATGCCTTTGACCGGAATCGAACCTGGGACCTTTCAGTCCGCAGGCCGACGCTCTATCCACTGAGCCAAATCAGTTTCGGCCTTCCCTTCTCTTTTAATATCACCCACTCTCTGATCAATAGCCTACACCTTTTGAGTGTTGTAATCTATAGATGTTTCACTGGTGTCCCAGTCTCTCTTTTTTTTCTAGCATCATGAGTTACAATTCCTTCTTTACTACTTGTTTTCGTGTTTCCCATCCTCACCATTTCTCCCCTGAGGTAGCAGAAAGGAAAATGCCAGGGCACATAGAACCAGGCGCTTTGCATTTGTTGGGTGTTGCAGATTTCATTGGACACATTGCCTCTCCAGCAGGCCCATAAATTGCCTATTTGCTAACTTTCTCTTAAACATTGGTTCCTCTCAGGAAGGCCAGCATTTCATAGCGTGCCCATGAGGGAGCGATGCAGAGAGATTTTAAAGAAACCCACACCACCCACAGAGGAATAACATCCCCAAACTGAACACGCTTTCATCTAAAGAACTAACCGGCTTCAGAAGCTCACTGTGTGTAATAACTGGAGAAATATTCAAAAGGCATGGTTAAAAAAAAATAATAATAAAACAGCTTTTTCTTTCCTGGTGACTTGATTCCTTACAAGAAAGCAAATGAGGTTAAGGACATTAATAAGAGTTTAGTTAGCCGAAACCGGTTTGGCTCAGTGGATAGAGCGTTGGCCTGCAGACTGAAGGGTCCCAGGTTCGATTCTGGTCAAGGGCATGTACCTTGGTTGCGGGCACATCCCCAGTGGGGGGCGTGCAAGAGGCGTCTGATCAATGTCTCTCTCTCATCGGTGTTTCTAACTCTCTATCCCTCTCGCTTTCTCTCTGTGAAAATCAATAAAAATATATTTAAAAATAAGAGTTTAGTTAGAAGTCTCTGATGATGCTTTGGAAGGTCTAGTCTTTATTTAGTAGTCCCTATAAAACCTTTACAATTGTTCAGTGTTGGAATGAGTCCATTTATGCATACTAGCTTTTCCTGAACCCAAAAAGCTGGTGGAAAACAGAGGGACGAGAAAAATGGGGGGAAACTGTCCCCCCAACAACAACAATCACCCACCTGGGCTTATGTTATTGTCCGCAAGGAGGTTTCCTCAGAGTCTTGAGAAAATACACGATTGGCCTTAATAGGATTTCCTTCCGTTAAGAAGACTGAAGAAATTAAACTCATTCTTCTAATGGACTGTGGCTCTATTAGAATTCCGTAGAGTGGAAAATGAACACCTTGATTGGTCATTTTTTTTCCATGGGAGAAAACTCCAGGATTTCAGCATGGCACCCTGAGTGTATGCTCTGCTTCATGCCTGCTGCTCACGTCGCATCTCTTAATCCGCTGCTCACACCCCTACATGTCCCACTGAGGTTCACACACCAGTCCTTCTCTCATGGCCTGTGGCTTCCTGAGGCCGGGGGCCTGGTACATGGTAGGTGACAGATAAGAGATGGCTGAGAAGTACAGTGGAAGGGATAAGGACTTGAGGCAACAAAGAGTGTGGATAATAACACTGGTGGCTATTATTTCTAGTACAGTGGTACCTGGAGATACGAGTTTAATTCGTTCCGTAACCTTGAGGCGTGGGAAACTATGAGATGCTCGAGTCGCCGTAAACTGGTGGGTCGTGTGCAGCCGGCTGATCCGCGTGATTACTCCTATCTCAACTGTTGCTCGTATTTCAAAGCAAAAATCGCTCACTCGACGGCTCGTATCTCAAAATCTTGTATGTTAGGGCACTTGTATCTCAAGGTACCACTGTATCTTAGAAATAAAGGCAGTGGTGGCTATTAGTACTAGTATCTTGGAAATAACCCATGGGTAAGTAAAGAAACAAAAACTATCAGTCACTTAGATGAATGATAGATAAAAATGATACCGAGTCTTCATAATTTTTTGTTGTTAATTCTCACTGCAGAATATTTTCCCATTGACTTTTAGAGAGTGGAAGGGAGAGGGAGAAAGACACAGAGAGAAACATTATCTATTATCTATTGGTTGCCTCCTACAGGAGCCCCAACCAGAGACCAAGGCATGTGCCTTTGACTGAAATCGAACCAGGGACTCTTCAGTCCGCAGGCTGATGGTTTATCCACTGAGCCAAACTGGCTAGGGCGAGTCTTTACAATTGTAACCACAGGTTAAAACATTTTCCCACAATTCATTAACTCTTTTTAAAAAACCCTATTTAACTGTGGGGGTTTCTTGAAGGTGATCCATAACTAAAAAGGTTCCTGGTGATGGTCAGCAGCTGTTGGTTCTGTGAAACTTTCCACCGGAGATGTAATGGAATTACACAGAAATGTCCTGAGCAAATAAAGACCGAAGAGAGGGAGGAAGAGGATCCGCTCGTGAATTTAGGAAATAGCTGTCGAGTCTCAATGAGGCACCGGGTAAACAAGGCTGACCTGGTTCCTTATCTTGGGGAGCGTGCCTTCCAGGGCAGCGGGAGGCAGGCACATAAACAGACAATTAGCCTATTAATAGTCAACAATTTCAGATCTTGAGGAGCGTCGTGGAGGTAATAAAGCCTTTAGAGCAGTGGTTCTCAACCTTCCTAATGCCGTGACCCTTTAATACAATTCCTCATGTTGTGGTGACCCCCAACCATAACATTATTTTCGCTGCTACTTCATCACTGTAATTTTGCAACTGTTATGAACTGTAATGTAAATATCTGATAGGCAGGATACATTTCGTTGTTACAAACTGAACATTATTAAAGCATAGGGATTAACCACAAAAACAATATGTAATTGTATATTGTGAAATATTTATTTCTAATTACAAATAAATGGAATTTTGTCTTGAATCGTGGTGTAGCATGGGTAACAGTCTTCATATGACAACAGTAAACTACATGGCTACACTTTGGTACACCGAGGAGCGGTGTGTTGGTTCCTAAGACCATGGGAAATAGGTGTTTTCCGATGGTCTTAGGTGACCCTTGTGAAAGGGTCGTTCGACCCCCAAAGGGGTCGCGACCCACAGGTTGAGAACCGCTGCTTTGGAGGCTCGTTTGAAAAGGGCATTTATGCGGAGACCTCAGTGCATGGAAAGGCCAGCAGAACATCTGGGAGAAGTATGTTCCGGAAGATAGCATGTGTCTGGTCCCCGAAGCAGGGGCCGGCTCAGAGAACCGGGCAGACCCAGAGAAGATGGTGTGTGGGCAGGGCGAGAGGCAGAGGGAACCGGTGAGAAAGGGGCTGGGGAAGAGAGTGAGGGCAGCCCCTTTGAGGTGGGGGAGACGGATCAGGATTTAATTATCGCAGGATATTAATTAAATAAGTGCAACGAGCAAAGGGGTGTGTTTGTACTTTATACAGAACGCCTGCCCGCTGTGTAGATTCCTGTTACTAGGGGAGCAATGGGGAGCACGGTCCAGAAGAGGGGGCGATGGGGCGAGCAGGAGTTCCTCAAGGGCCCTCCTGCGGCTGAGGTCACTGCGTGCCTGGCTGTAAGGTCTTTTGGGCCTAGCCCTGGCCTCCCTCACTCAGGTCTTTGTGCCCGGAAGGCAGCAGCTCGTGTGACTCGTTTTAAAGCACGTGACAAGACCAGACAAAGTGTCACCCACATTATGCAAGGAGGCCTGGCTCTTGAGTGAATGGCGCATATTATAAGATCATCTCTGCACAGGGGGTAGTTTAGGGGCTCTGCCTCTTCTTCTCTCTGTATTCCCAGGCCTCTCCGGTGTTTGCCCTACCCTGAGGGCAGCGAGGGGGTGTGTTTGCTCAGGGGCACCTGCTCCTCCGGACAGGTGAGGAAACCTGGACATAATTAGATTTGGGAGCTGGGAAAATTGGTCTTCTAACCCCACCTGCCTTTCAGAGCCTTGGGACCCTGACAGGCCACTGGCTCCGTGGCCTAATGCCACCCTCTGTCTACCTTCTCGTCCCCGCCAGCACAGTGCCCTGCACGCCAGGCCAGGGGTGAGACGGGACAGGGAGAGAGTCATGGAAAGCTCTCAAATCGCTTACAATATGTTTCCCTAACGTGTTCAGTGCTGATTAGACTCCCCCACATGGCATTTGCATGTTTACAATAGGAGAAGCGTGGTGTTCCAACATTTAAAAAGAGCACGGGGTTGGATTAAGAATTATGGGAACCGCCTTTCATTAATGCGGATCATCCGAATGACAATAAGCCTGTATCAAGGGCATGTGTGTGCCAGGCTGTGTGCTGGGTACCAAGGAGATAAAAATAATAGGCAGTCGGTCTTATAAGGATATTTTGATTCATCCAGGAAGCCAGATAAGTAGACAGACAATTGCAGCATTACACAAAGTCCGGTCCTCATTTCATTCTGGAGTTTATCACAATTTGCAACCCACCATCCTAGCAGCATGAACACATAATCAACAGAGCACAGGTTAAATGTATGACTTTTTTTTATCCATTTAGGAGTAAGTTATATATTAGAAATACTAGTGCTATTGCATACAATTATTACAATGTTCAGTTTTCAGGTTTCTTATCAGGCTCCTTAAGTTTATTGATCATCCTTCCTCTTGTTTAGGATTGAAACTCCATCATGTGAATGGTCTTTCTGTGGTTTCTAAGAGGATCCCACAGGAAATGTGACTGAGGTGTGCCCATCGATGGCAGATCTGTGTCTTCTCCATAGGAAACTCAGCTTGTCATTTTTCACAGCTTTAGTCAACTGTCAGATATTACGGTTTAGAATTAAATGTGACCTCTTCATTGTAGGACTTTAATTTCCTCCTCACTTTAGTTCTATTTCGATGTGCAGCAACACTGGGTTCTTTATTTTAAGCTTTCAGCTGTGAAACAAAGCTTAAAAAGAAGACAAAGGCCCCAACTGGAACACAGACGATCATTTGCCAAGACTGAGCCACGCACTTCGCGTATTTTCTATCTCACCTATTTTGTTCCCCGAGATAAGGCCAGGCAGGCAGTAGCTAGCACTTGCGTGATAGCTAATTTTAACCCCCCATATCAATAAGCAGATGCCTTTTCAAGTTATAAAAAGTATGCCACGATTATCAACTGGAGAGAATGAGGTCATTGTTCCCATCATACTATAAAAAGCCAGGAGGGTGAAGACATACCTCAAAAAAAGAAAAAAAATCTCACAGAACCGGGGAAATAACTGTGAGGCCAAGAACGTAGGAGGGTTTGAAGTCATCTCTCTTAGCTCTCCCCAGATTTGTTTAAGCAAATGAAGTTCCAAGGACCTGGCAGGCAGGCATGGGCAAGGGATAATTGAACAATTGACCCAAAGAAAGCAACTTGATGGCAGCAAATAAACTGTGGTGGGATGGGATGGGATGGGATGGGATGGGATGGAATGGAATGGAATGGAATGGAATGGGAGGTAAAGATGAATAGGAGCTGGCAGGAAGCAGCAGAAGTTAGAGGGGGTGCTTTGGGCTGAACCTTCACCTTGCCCCGAGTTCTTGCCACCCGCTTATCTCCCAGCACGCATGCTTAGCTTAGGCATTACCTCGGGCACCTTTCTGTTCGGTGCTTTCCTGTCTTTGATGTGGCTGCCAAGATGGAATGATGTAGAGCTGCCTTTAACACTAAGAGAATAGTTCCCATAAGTTTAATCATCAACCTCCAGCGCAGTGGACTGGGACGGGGAGACCAGTAACAATGGCACACTGGCCTTCTGGTCCCCTGCCTGGGAGCCGGGGGGGGGGCGCTCTTCGTCCCTGGCCCTTCCGCCCCCCACCCTGGCACTCCCAACTCCACCGAGGCCCGGGACTGGCCCAGCTATGGAAACAACATGGCTCTTTCCTGAGTGCCAGGCACCAATCTGGGCCCTAAAATCAGCAGATTAACTATGTCCCGTCTCCCCTGGGGCCTGTAAGTCAACACAACTCAGAGGGACTTAGCATATGTGTGAGTGCATGCAGACACACACACACACACACACACATATACATACATATTATATTCTGGACGGGGACCATTGAAAATTGCATAGAACCGCTTCTAAAAGCACCCTCACTAAAGGAAATCTTTACTCAGGAAAATGTCAGTGTCCTCCTACCTTAACTTCTAGAAGTTTCCCACCATCTCAATCATTTCATGTTTGTCTGCAGCAGTGGTTCTCAATCTTCCTAATGCCTCGACCCTTTAAGACAGCTCCTCATGGGGTGGTGACCCCCGACCATAAAATTATTTCCGTTGCTACTTCATCACTGTCATTTTGCTACTGTTAGGAACTGTAATGTAAATATCTGATATGCAGGATGTATTTTCGTTGTTACAAACTGAACATAATTAAAGTATAGTCATTAATCGCAAAAACAAGATGTAATTATATATTGTGAAATATTTATTTCTAATCACAAATAAATGAAATTTTGTCTTGAATCGTGATGTAGCATGGGCAATAGTCTTCATATGACAACAGTAAACTACATGGCTACACTTTGCTACACCGAGGAGCGGTGTGTTGGTTCCTAAGACCATGGGAAATAGGTGTTTTCTGCTGATCTTAGGCGACCCCTGTGAATGGATCATTCGACCCTCAAAGGGGTCGCGACCCACAGGTTGAGAACCGCTAGTCTGCAGTCTTCCCTCAGATAACCTCTAGTTCTCGCCTGGAAGAACCCTGGCTTAGCCACAGCACAGCCGGATTGTAAATCCTGCCCCCAGTGTTTACCAGATGCCTTCATGCCAAAGCGCTAGCTCTTTCTGGCTGAACTTGACTTTGTTTTCTTGTGCACACGGTGCTGGGGTTTCTGTTTTACGGATGGAACAGGTTTGGCTCCGAAGGACAAACTGGCTGTAAGTGACGCGATCCGACCAGGCTTCCTGCCATCTGTCTTCCTGAACTCTCACCCAGGAAGTGCAGCTCCCGCTCGCTGCCAATTGCCCAGGGACATTCCAGAGGCTTAGAAAGCTGCAGAATTGCAGTCATATTTGGGAGGGTTTTGATGTTTTCTGCTCCCTGCCCCGGTTTCTGTGGTGACCGGCCAGCTGGCACTCTGAAGCACTGTAACTGTTACCAGCGGGCACTGGGGGAGGTTGGTGTTGGGCGAGGCCCAGTCCTGAGACTAAATGGGCCAATGTTCCCGGCCTCGCCGCGAACAAAGCAAGTTCAGTGTTCATCAGGAAGCCAAGAAGGAGGGCTGGTTCCAAACCAGATTGCGTTTTCTTTCTAAGGCAGTTAATCCAATTGTAAGCAACAACACTTAGAATAAGATATCTTACACTGGAAATGAGTCCGAGTTCAATGCAACTGCCCTTCTTGGATGCAAACAATCATACACTCACGCTGTCTATTGCATTTAACGCACATTTGATTGTGTAAGGGCCATGAACTTGATTTGAGGGCATAACTTTTTTTTTAAAACATATTTTATTGATTTTTATAGAGAGGAAGAGAGAGGGATAAAGAGTTAGAAACATGGATGAGAGAGACATTGATCAGCCACCTCCTGCACACCCCCCACTGGAGATGTGCCCAAAACCAAGGTACATGCCCTTGACCAGAATTGAACCTGA
This sequence comes from Lasiurus cinereus, assembly GCA_011751065.1. Classification (NCBI taxonomy): domain Eukaryota; kingdom Metazoa; phylum Chordata; class Mammalia; order Chiroptera; family Vespertilionidae; genus Lasiurus; species Lasiurus cinereus. Next base: position 181,246 of record JAAGEH010000094.1, on the reverse strand, counting down.
GACCTTTCAGTCCGCAGACCGTTGCTCTAGCCACTGAGCCAAACCAGTTTCAGCGAGGGCATCACTTTTTTTCTTCCTGTTTCTTGTCCCATCATACATAGAGGAGGTAATAACAGATTCATTTAGCTTGTTTTATAGAAATTGAGACTGCTCTGTTTTAACACATTGAGTTCCAATTATTTTTTAAAAATTCTTTCGAGGTGAGACAGAGCTGTTTTTTTCCCCCTCGTGTTCCCTTCTTTCTCCATTTCAAAGTTCTTAATTCTCATCAGTATGACAAATTATGTTTCACTGCAAATATATTTGTTTTTTTGTCTTGATAGTTGGCTAGCAACTTCAATAAATCATACAGATTACTGCCATTGCTACTTTTCCCTGAATTCCCAGCTTTGATAAATGCACATTTCTTAGTCGGAAATGTCTATTTCAGCTGGTTGTTTCAATTTCAGAATTCTGGAGTGAAGGCAGGGCCCCAGGTTCTGAGAAAATAATAACTGGCAGTGCTTGAATGAGAAGAGGTCTCATTCAGAAACAGTGCCATGGGTACTAAAACACTGAAGTTATTTTAAAGGTCAAAATGGGACTTCCTATTAGCCAACGGGTAAGAAATGATTAAGTAACCCAGTCTCTGAGTGATGTCAAAGTAATCCCTAGTCACTCGATAAGACACGGGCACCAGTAGAGCTAAAAAGTGCCAGATGGAGGGGACTCAACCGTGAGATCTGTATTTGCAGCTCTTTCGCTTCCTCTAGAAACAGTATTGTAGGGTGAGGATCTCAGTCTGGACAGTAGGTGGGAGGGCTGATCACATGTCTCTGTTGTTTAGGACAACTTGATGTCAACATCGGACTGGCAGGAATAGAAACCCGAGTCACTACTGGTGCTCATTCCTTAAGCTACACCTGTGCCGTGCAAAGGTGTCTTTCTAGGCCCAGAAGCACTGAGGCGAGACCCCAGTGTTGAGTACAAACGCCATTGGTCATTAGCTAGTTTCCCTCTTACTTTCAGGTCTGGGGACTCTGCTGCTTGCTGCCAGACATGGCTTTGGGGGTCACAGCCAACTCCCTGAGGTCCCACCAAGTCCCCAGACTACTCATAGGACAAATACCACCCCCTCCATCTCATTGGTCATGAAATCTCACCCCATGGGAGACCTTCGAAGGCCAAGTCCTTTCTTTCCTCCCTTCAGGACAGTTTATGTAAGCCCCTATAAAAGACAGGAAATGCCTCTAAGTTTTAACAGGAAGTCAGAGGACTGGAGTGGAGCAGAAATAGAAACCCTCTGCTTTCTGCAGAGCAAACCCTTCAAATCTCAGGAATTCATGTTGGGGTGAGACGCATGAAGGGAAAGAACAGAGAGCACCCAGACACACCGATATCTCAATAAATCACCCACAACTATTTGAGGTGTGGATTGTTGGCTACGTGCCATCTTTTTGTACCATCACCTGTTGTAATATTTTTTTATACCCAACCCCTTTCTATAAAGTCTGCTAAGTGGAAGAGAGAAAAGCTCAAGGTCCGTGGCCAAATTCAGGGGCAGGGGGATTGTCTTGTCGCCAGAGGGGTGTCACACTGTGTCAGGTAACTACCAGAAAATATTGCTTCTGAACCAGGACGGACATTCTGAGCCAGGACAGAAAAATCCTTGGTCTTGGGCAGTGATTGGGCAGTTTGTCCGATAGAAATCTCATGTTCATTCAAGATAGGTCAGCATGTTCTGCTAGAAGAACAAAATCCTAAAGGCAAACAAAGACCTCTGGGGTAAACTCCGAGGAGAAACAATGCTGATTTCTGGAGCATGAGACAAACGCACAATCACAGTGTGAATGCTCAGGCTGTTGGGAGAGAACCAGCCTTTGGTGGTGAATAAGTGCAAACAAACGGACAAGCACCCGGGGAAGGATGGACGCCTGTCACAGAGCCCGGGCCCCGTAAGACAGGCCGTTTCCCATGTTAACAAGCAGATGCTAAGACCAGACATGACACAAATAATTGCTAGAAAGTTGTTTATCTAGTGTCTCTGATTTACTGCGGAAAGGCGTGTGCATACTCTCTTATTTAGGGTATTCATTCAATCCATAAGAGAAACCCATATAACTGCAGTTTAAACAAATGAAGGGCTTATTGTTTTCTACCCCGTATGGTGGGTGAATTCAGACTTATATGAAAGACACCCTGTATCCTCACTGTTCCAGCTCCTTCTGTCTTTGTGCTTTGTCATCCTTAGCATCTGGCCTTGTATTTGGCTCCTACAGATTGGCTGCTGCAGCCTCGGCGGTCACGTTCACTGTCCAATCAAGGGGAGGGGGAAAGCAGGAAGGACAATAAGGCCCAGACCAATGTTTCTTGAATCCCATGCAGGGACTGATGCTCGTGGTTTATTGACCCAACTGGCTGCAGTAGATGCTGGGAAATGTAGTTTTTACTTGTGCGTGTCATCACTTCAAATGCGACCGGGGCCCTCTGGGTGAGAAAAGAGACTGGCTGTTGGGTAGACAACTTGGAGCGCCTGGGGTAGTCACCAGGCAATGAATTAATTCTCATGGACAAGTCTTTGAACTTGGCCATGAGGCCTCATTTCTGCTTTTGACGCTTCACATTTAGCAAATTTCCCAGGGGCAGAATGAAAAAGATTCTCTTTCTACTTCTGTGGGGATGGGCTTCTTTAAAGAACCATTTAAATGTGTCAGTTACAACTGACTAACATTTTCTTCAAATAAAAGATAGCCATAAAACATACACCCCTCTGTCCCTTCCTTTATGTTTATAAGCCTCAGGGGAACAAAAAGTTGAAAAAAAAATCTCACAGAGAGGATAAGATTTCAATGAACTGCATTGTGTACATTAGAAATTAAATAATTGTGACAACCAGCCACTACAATAATTGACAGAGTTGACCAAAGAGCACATTTTCAAACTCGTTGAGCTATCGTATGACCTAAACACTTAAAGTTTATTGATCATCCTTCCTCTTGTTTAGGATTGAAACTCCATGGTGTGAATGGTATTTTTGTGATTTCTAAGCAGAGGAGGAACCCACAGGAAATGTGACTGAGGTTTGCCAATCGGTGGCAGATCTGTGTCACCTCCACAGAAAAAAACCAGCTGGTCATTTTTCACATTTTTCACAAGTAAGGAAAATAGAATTGTTGTTATATAGCGTCCATAGTTTGAGAACGAATGCAGATGGACATCAATGAGAAGTTGGGTTCCCTGCTTAGGGGCATTGCAAGACACACGCTGCCTTCAGGAGATGAAAGACACCCACAAACTGCCTGCCTCTCCCCATTCCCGCCTTTGTTCCTCTGGAAAGCCCTTCACTCTCTGTTTCCCGCTTCTCTCCTGTTCATGGCCCACTGTAGGATGCATGGGTTTTTATCCCAACTCCCTGGAAATAATTGGAAGCCAGAACCACTCCTTTGGCGTGATGTTTCAAACCGTCTGTCTCTGATCCCGCTTGAACTTGGATCACAGTAGCTGTGTCTCTAATGAGACCAAGCTGCTGGCAGCATCAGGAAGCCCGGCCCAGCAAGTTTCCGAGGTCAGCGTCGCTAGACAGAGGCTGCACTGAGGACTCGAGGGGAACCGTGTGGGGCTCTGGCTTTGCTTACTCAGGTGCCTTCTGCTGGGAACGCTCGCCACCTTTCACAGGTGTTGGGATCTTGGCTGTTGCCAGGTGGATCCACCTTGGCGAGGTGTTGCTATTGGTTGGAAGGAGCACACTGGCACCCTTTTCCTAGAACCTGTGTTTTTCCTGAATCATTCCATGAACCTTAGGAAAGAAGCCGCCTTCATTCATTTCAACTTTCCAAGCTCCTCTTCTGTGCCCATCACTGTGTTAGGATTTGAGAACCCGAGGTTAAGTGACATTGGCCATTCTCTCGCTTTAGCTTCTTCCCATAGGCACATTGATGATTGCGAGGCCCTCAAATACATTTCAGGGGCTCCAACAGAAGTCAATGCGGCAAACCCAAACCACAGTGAGATGGCACCCCAAGCCTGTCAGAGTGGCCATGGTAAAAAAGACAACAGATAACAAGTGTTTGGGAGGATGCGGAGAATAGGGAAACCCCGTGCACTGTTGATGAGGATGTAAATCACAGCTACTGTAGGAAGCAATATGGAGGTGCCTCAAAAAGTTAAAAAGAGAACCACTATTTGGTCCAGCAATCCCACCTTTAGGTAAATTTCCAAAGGAAACGGAAACGGAAGTGATGCCTGCCCTTCCATATTGGTAAGAAAAGAGATTGGCTGTTGGATACCCATTCATCCACTGAATATCAATGATATAGTACAGTGTTATTGAGTATCAGTGGATGAATGGGTGAAAAAGATGCTGTATACAGACATATATGTTAATGCTAGAGGTCCGATGCACGAAATTTGTGCAAGAGTAGGCCTTCCTGTCCCCAGCTGCTGACACCGGCTTCCCTCTGGCACCTAGGACTTGGGCTTCCCTCACAGCCCCGGCTTCATCCGGACGGTCGTCCAGAAGGATGGTCTAATTAGCACATTACACTTTTATTATTATAGATTATTCAGTCATGAGGAAGAAGACCATTCTGCTGTTTGCATCCACATGAATGGACCTTGAGGGCATTACGCTAAGTGAGACAAGTCAGACAAAGACAAATACTCTCTGATCTCATTTATCTGTGGAATCACAAAGCCAAACTCATAGAAACGGGGCAGAATCATGGTCACCAGAGGCTGGGAGTTGGAGGAAAAGGGGAGATGGGTCAAAGAATACAAACTTGCAATTATAAGATGGATTAGTCTTGGGTTCTAATGTATAGAAATAACACTGTACTATCTCATTGAAAGTTGCTAGAATAGTAGATCTTATATGTTTTCACCACGAAAAAGAAATGATGGTTATGCAATGTGGAGGAGGTGTTAGCTCGAGCTAAGATGGTAATTACTTTGTAGTATATAAGGGTATCAGGTTAGCAAGTTCTACACATTAAACGTGCACAGGGTTACATGTCAATTATATCTCAATTAAGTTAAAAAAGGGAAGTTAATGCAATTATCTGAAAGCAATTAGTATGTATCTTCTGCATACAATAGCATATACCCATATACCCAAACCAATATGTCCATGTAGTCTTTCAATGGTCTAGTGGCAGGCACTTTCCAAATCATAATCATATTTTCTTATACCTTACCAAAATGTGAGCCACACGAGACTTATTCAGCACTTTCAGTTCTGAGAAGGAGTGCTTGTGGCTGAAAATAAATGACACCAAAACAATCCTACGATACAAGGGCCCAATAGTACAGTCCAAACAGAATAGGGCAGATTTTACAAATTAGGATTTAAGTAACTATTCAAGTGTTGTGGGGGATGTCTAGTTCCTACAGAAACGGAGCTACCTCTTTATTTGTTTAAAAGGCCTGACAAATCAGCAAGCCAATAGACTGTAAATACTGGAGGCTAACCCGGATGCTCAGAGGGAATAGAACATAACTGTGGACACCTGAAATGCTCACATTCCCGAGACCTGCATGCGTGGCTTCCTCCCACATGGGGCTCTGCATCTTCTTCCTTTCCTGCCTTTTGCTGCCAAGAAGGGGCGGTGGTGACAGTGACTGGGGTGGGCATGTGCTTGGGGACTCGGTGGGCCACTGCTTTCCCACCTCCAGGCTGTCTTGTTGTTAATGGCTGCATGTATCTTCTGCATACAATAGCATATACCCCTCTACCCAAACCAGTGTGTCATGTAGATGGCTGCATGTATCTTCTGCATACAATAGCATGTACCCCCTACCCAAACCAATGTGTCATGTAGTCATGTGCAGGTTCTGGGGGTTCTGAGTCTTCCCACTTGAGGACTCTCGTTGGAAGTACTCCTGTCCTAGGATACACAGCCCCCCAGTATTGGTCCAGTGTTCTAGATCCACAAATAGCTTTCCACGGCCAATGACAATCCCTGGTTTATGGACAGAGGCAACCTCTCTCTCCCGGGTTCTCATGTAGGTTTTCCTTTAGGAAATACTAGAAGTAGCGTGGATTTATGTTGAAACTTTCTAACTAAAAAGTATAATAGGCTTTAAAATTATAGCAAGTTGGTATCTTCCCTGGTTCTCATATCCGGATGCTACTCTTTAATAGAACTTCTGTCTGGATTTATATTAAGCTCCAGTAACTGCAGTTACTTTGGGAGGCTGGTCATGGTTTAGAGCACGGGAGATGGAATCTGGGCTCTGAGTGTTATCAACGGCGCCACTGCGGGCAAATTACATAAATAGCCTCGGCCCCAGTCTTCCTGCATCAGTTCAACAATATGCCCTTTGTAGAGCTGTGGGAATTTTTCAAGATTTACATACACACGTGTGTGCTTGGAGTGCGCTAAATATCACAAATGACCGGTGATGATGGCAGTGAAGAACAGTGACGGAGAATAAAAACATGCCACCAGCTTTCCAGGGAAATAGTTTCAATTATTTAGATGCCCAGACAAATGCAACAATAAATTATTCATCTTTTACTTAACTTTGTGGAGACAGAGCCTAAATTGGAAATTATTTATGGATTAACTTCAGGAAGAGCAGGAGAAGAGGGTGGGAGGAGCAGAGATAGGGGAGACGGAGGAAGGGAAGGGGAGGGGAGAAGGAGGGGAAAGGAGCTTTTGTGCTTTTTCTCTTGCATTTCCCTCTTATTCCACAGAAGTGGACCCCACAGGCTTCTCTCTGGAAGGGGGAGCTCTCTCCACCTCATAATCGCTGCCTTCCATGGGGACAGTGTCTGACTAGACTGATCAGACTTTCATATCCATGGGTTATCTGTAGTGGAGGGAGTCACTGTGGTAAGAATTACTGGTCTGTTTGCTAATGAATTGGTGGTTGGTAAGCTTGACGTGTCTGTTTTATTCATCAGTGTATGTTAGTGCTTAGCATAATATCTGGCATATAGAGGGCTCAATAAATATATTCTAAAAGAATAAATAGTTATATAAATGCTCTTATAAAATTAATGCTGTGCAAAAGAGGTGTTTTTCCCAACTAGTTCACTCAGAGAAGGACTTACAGAGTGGTCCAACTTCTCTTCCCCTCTTGTGGAATCTGTCATGTACAGTCGTGGCAATGACTTTATCTTTTGTGATAGACTGAATCCCAGAACCACATGCTTGTCTTTCACCGTCGGGGAGCTTATGGGGCTGGGGATGGAGAAGCATGTTCTTCACGACACCTGCTTCTGTTTTTCCTTCTCCTGAGTGGTGGCTGTCAACGAACTCGCCTTGCCTCATGACATTCCAGCATGAATCTAGCCAGATAAGAAATTCTTAATACTATAGTGCAGCTAAATTTAAATTTTCAAAACCTTGACCCAGGAAAGGGTGTTGTGGTGATAATTCAAAAACCCAGGGGAGTGAGTATCTGTTTCTGCAGGGTGCTGACCAGCAGGTTGGGGCAATAACATAGCAGTGATTGCAATGTCTGCCTTTGTATAAAAAAATCAATACTTCAGAGAAAGACTGGGGCTTGATGCACTTCTATGCTAATAATTTATCCTGAATATTGTTTAAAACTATGATTTTAACAATCACTTATTCCCTAAAATAAGGTACACGAAATAATTTTAAAAATCAAATTACGCTATTTTCTTAAGGAGAACTATTAATATGCAGACATAAAAACATAACCTACATAAAAACATAACTTTACTCTAAGTAATTGAACTAATATGAATCATTAATATAATTTTTCCTTCATTTAAATTAAATAAAAGATATAGAAATTTCTATCTTTATGTAAATGTTTGCTGATTTATATCAAGAATTAATTTTAATACTTAACACTGTGCTAATTCACCAGAATGGGAGACTATCCTGGGACCCTTTATCCTGCAACTTCCCTTTTTATATTTTATCCTGAAAAGTAGTCTTGGACTTGTAAAGAGATGTATTTACAACGATGTTCATGATATTGTTGTCTATGATGATGAAGGAAAAAATGAAATGTCTTGAAACAATAGGGACTGGTTTAATGAACTACAGTTTACTTGGCACACGATGATGCCAGGAAATAATGCTGCTGAGGAATCTACACTAGTAAAAGAGAAAGATGCAAATTGACCCTTCCTTCATGACACCTACTGGCCAATCAGGAGTGAGTATGCAAATTAATCCGACAAAGATGGCAGTTTAATTTGCATACTCAGGTGCTGAGTGGCCAGGGACAGGACACTTGCATCGCCACCATGGCAACAATGTAGGCATTCTACACCTGCAGCTCTGGGCCTCTGGGCAGCATGGGAAGGTGGAAAGGTGGCTTTGGGCCAGAGCAAAGGCGGTGCCGGCAGCCAGGGGAAGGAAGGCCCATTCTTGCATGAATCTTCGTGCATCAGGCCTCTAGTATTTAATAATAGAGAAAACGTGGCTATATTAGTTCAAGTATGAAATATAACAATACCAATTTTGTGAAAAAATAACAAATACAAAGAATACATATGCAAATACAAAAAGAAAAGATTAAAAGATATTCCCCAAACTATATATACTTTAGTTCTGGGTTACGTAGTGGAATTACAGAGAATCTGCTCATTAGAATGTAAGCCCTGCCCCATCCCCCCCGAGAGCAGGAATTTAGGTGTTTTTCCCACCCGAAACAGGGCCTGATACAGAGTGAGGATTCAACAAAAGTATTCTCATTTTTACATACTTAGGATTTTAAAACTTCTATTGCTTGTTGAAATTAAAAAATTCATATTTAAGGGCCTGCTTAAATTATTAAGTAACAACTTCAGGGCTTAGGCATTCTCTAATGCTATCTCCCCACACATATTCAACTCTCTATTGCTATTGTATTCGTTTTTCTAAATGAAGGAGCTAAATATAAATAAATTCTGCTGTAACTTGGAGCATTGCTACCATTGTTTTCCGTTACTATTGGCATTAACCTCCCATGTGTGCCCTTGGCTCTAATTGTGTGAATGACCTCGATGCCAGTACAGGCAGGGACAAGGCTGTTTATTTAATTCTAAAGTTAAATAGCTATTATTACATTTCCCCTTACCTTGTTTTTTTGTATGTTATATGCAAACCTTCTTCTTCTTTTTTTTTAAATCCAGAATGTCTTTATTTTTGTTACTGACTACCTGGTTGAATGGAATCAGATTTCATCATGAAAGTGTAGGGGGGATTCAAAGCAAATTTGAAGGAGTCAGTCTTTTGGAGATCATCTGAAAATTCTCATCCCAGGGGGTATATGTGAGCCACTTGTTTTACAATCTACTACCCAACTCTGAAGTTGAAACTCTGCTACTTAAGACAAAACAAAGACAAATCAATAAGAACAACAACAGCACTACAACTTCTCCTGGAGGTTGTGGAGGCATTTAGATTCTCCTTCTGGTCAACCCGTATCACTCTGTAACTGAGGATCTGCACATGAAGGACATGGGTGGGTGCAGTTATGAGAGAGTAGCTTTTCTTTTAAATCCTCTCCTGAGGACATGCTTAGAGAGAGGCAGGAAGAAGGAGAGAGAGAGAGATATGAGAGATGAGAAATATTGATGATTTCCTCCAATACTCGTCCCAGCAGGGACTGGAACCTGAAACCCAGGCATGTGTCCTGACTGGGAATCAAACTGGCATCTTTTTGGTGCTCAGGGTGACACAGAACCATCTGAGCCACTCCTGCTGGGTGAGAGGGCCTTTCCTTTTTTCCATGTTGAGTTAAAAAAATTATACTCATGTGGGTCTCTGTTGACCTTTCAAACAATACAGATACAGAGAGAATAAATATGAAAGTCTTCCTCTTAGCCCTAATCTTCAACTCCCTTTCCAGAGGCAAATCCCATGAGCAGTGTGCCTATACTTTCCAGGAATTTTTCAGGTACACGCTCACACGTGTATGTGACTAGACATTGACATATGGATGCAGGTGTGACTTCACTGATCACAAGTCACATCCTAGAGTCTATATTGTCCTTTGCCTTGTCTTTTTTCATTTAAGAACCTGACTTCCAAGACATCTTTTCAACCTCAGAATATACAAATCTTCTTGTTTTGAAAAGCTGCATCATATGTCATAATATGGAAATGCTGTACCTGAATCAATGACCTTTGAACCCCTAGTGGTCATTTCTATTCTTTTCCATTGTAAGCCATGACAAACAATTCTCCTCTGTATTTTGTACTTCGTTCAACTTTTGGTATGGCTGTAAAGTACGTAGGTGTGATGACAGAATTCTAGAAAAATTCACTCTTACTTGAAAATTATATATGAATATATAACTTTAAACATGTTATATATTTCAAACATTGATCTTTACTGGTAACATGCTCTCACTCTCACGGGGGGTGGGGGAGGTTTACTCATTTCTACTTCCATCGAGACTGGGAGGAGTTAGCTGTCCCTCAATGTTCATGTCTCGTTTGGACACTTCCATCTCTGAGTACATCAGTCTATAGTTGAGAAGAAAGGGTTGGCTTTAATATGTCCAAACATTTCCTGAGAGCAAAGAGGTATCACTGGTCAGTTTTCAGATTTAGCTCATTCTAAATACACCTTCTTTCTCTGCTCCTGTGTCTCCTGGCAGAGCCTGGGAGAATAAAGCCGAGGTCTAAATGCTATTGGCTTATTTAAATGCAACTGTTAACAAACCTCATTGCAATGTAAATGTTAACCCATTTTTATGTGAACAACAGCAGCAGCAATAATACTAATTCAGTTAAAATTAAATTCCTGGGGCGAATGCTAAGCCCAGAGGGAACAAGAGATAGGGATCTGTACTGGACAAACCAGAGTGTGGCCACATGATCATTCATGTTCCCCCAAATGAAACGTCAGGATTCGCAAAATATGCTGATGAGGTTAAAAGAACAAGCTGTCTTTTTAATTGGTTAATTCTTTGTAGTCATGGCTGTAGCTGGGGATTTTGAAATGCAATTTCTTTTGGATAAGGAGGCCATAAGTCAGAGATCTGCTTCAATAAAAGGATAAAATGATCTGTAATGACCTCTGGATCATGAAGAATAAAAACATAATGATATTTCCTTTAATAATGGCTCCTGGGGGCGCAAATAAAAGCGGCCCTAATAATGTCATACACTAACCATCCATGAAAGGACCAGAGATAACACCCATTACTACAATCTGTGAAACACATTAGATATACAAGTAAAGGCTGATTAAAAACACCCTAAAGGTTATCATTTATAAAGAAGCCAAGAGAAGCAGACAAACAACAAGAAAAGATTTGTTTAATAAGCTGCTTTTCTCAGGAAATTACTGGTTACATAACAGTTTGAATGGATTTACAAGCCATATTAAATGTTATTGCTCTCTGTTTAGTGTAAACCAAGATATTTGATGTGATCATTAAAAATACAACTATCTATCCTAAACTCATAAAATGAGAAAAAAAATCAGACAAACATAAACTGATAAGGCAGAATTCAGCAATCATTGCTCATTAAAAATATTAATAAATGGTGATAGCCAAATATAGCAACTCTTTGCCAAAAAACTGAAAATAAACATTATCCACAGAGTATGACATTAAAATATTTTTAATTAAAATCAAGAACTGGACAACCACATTTCTTACTACTATTATTACCCTGGTGGGTTTTAGTATATATGACTAAGTTATAAAGTAATTTGCATATACATTGAAAAAGAAAAGACCAAGCTACCTCTTCTTGCTGGGAATAACATTTTTTATATAGAATAGCCAACTGATTCTCATGATGAAGAAAATGCATATATATCAGGTAAATTTTTTTTTTTCAAATTAAGCTTTCTCCACGTCAGCAAGTAAGTACAAGTAGGAATGTGGAAAACACATTAACGTAATTTGAAAAGCTCTAAAATTTTCATTGGCACAAGGAAATGTCATTTGGCAATAACAATGAATAAACTATTTGTTTTATACACTGTCATTATGCTAATGAAATAACTCAACAGCATTATGCTAATGAAATAACTCAAACACACAAAACTGTATCCTCTGTGATTCCATTTATAAGACTTTCTGAAAAAAGCTAAACTAGAGAGACAGAAATCAGATCATGTTTAGCCAGGAGCTGGGAGAGGGAGAAGGTGATAGAGAGGGGCATGAAGGAACTTTACAGGGGAACGATAATACCCTATATCTCAATGGTGGTAGAGCTTACATACCTGTATTTTGCCCAAACTCATAGGACTGTATATCTTAAAAGGGATGAATTTTACTGACTGTAAATTATTCCTCAGTAAATCTGACTTTAAGAACTAAATTAACCTGCTTATAGTTCCTACAGATGGAAATGGTCCCCACTTATCTTTTCTATTTGGATGTTCTTCTAGAGAGAGAAATATTAATATTTATCAATTAGCATTAATAATAGTTACATATCAGGGTGATGGGACTTTGGGAGGGATTTTGCTTTCTCCTTTATATATTTCTATATTGCTTGATGTTTGAAATGAACTCGTACTATTTTTTACTATGTGCTATTTTTTAGTAAAACAAAAGTTACTACAAAAATGAAGGCCCAAAACAAGGGACATGATTCATGCGATCGTGAGAAAAAGGAGCACAGAGTGGTACCCAGGCTCTAGTAGGGTAAGATTATTTGATTTCACTGGGGAGTTGAATCAGACTTCTTCTTGGTGTCAGTCCATGAGCTGAGCAGGTAGATGATAGGAGAATCATCTAGATTATGCTTTCCTTGGGACAGGATCCACTTCCCACGTGACCTCTCAATTTCTTTATTTCCCAACACAGACTTGCCTCTTAAGAGGCTGCTAACTATTTATTCTTTTAGGAAATCACTGTGTTCCTGGAATGCTCAGATAATAAATAAGTTCTTTGGTAGTTTTCTTAATGTATTAACATAATTATTTCTCAGTCCTTGGGAGAAATTGTTACATATTTAATACAACAATCCTATATCATAAAACCCTGGTATACAAATTGAACAGCGGAACTGTTGGTGGAATTACCAGTCACTATGACGTACACTGACCACCAAGGGGCAGACGCTCAGTGCAGGAGCTGCCCCCTGGTGGTCAGTGCACTCCCACAGGGGGAGCTCCGCTCACCAGTAGCCAGGCTCACGGCTGGCAAGCGCAGCGGTGGTGGCGGGAGCCTCTCCTGCCTCTGCCGCAGGCAAGCAGTAAGGAGCAAGGGGTCTCAGACTGTCAGAGCCCCCAACTGTGAGAGGGCTGTCTGACTGCTGGCTTAGGCCCGATCCCCCAAGCGGTCCCAGACTGTGAGAGTGTGCCGACCAGGCTGAGGGACTCTCCCCACCACCAGTGCACGAATTGTGTGCACTGGGCCTCTAGTTTTAGTAATAGAGTTCTAGCCTGCTGCTTTCCCTACAGAAGTCAGGCAACTCTACCGGCAGTACTGACTACCCTGACAGACCCACCTGCCTCTGTTCTTGACGTGAGCATTAGCTTGGGAATGGCAGCAAAAGGAAGAAGGAAAGATCCTCCCACATTCAAGCAAGAAAAAGGAGAAGGAGCTGTTTGGCAAAACAGAACTTTTATTTTATTATTATTATTATTATTATTATTATTATTTAACATTTTATTGATTTTTCACAGAGAGGAAGGGAGAGGGAAAGAGAGTTAGAAACATCGATGAGAGAGAGAGAGATCAATCAGCCGCCTCCTGCACGCCCTCTACTGGGGATGTGCCCGTAACCAAGGTACATGCCCTTGACCGGAATGGAACCTGGGACCTTTCAGTCCACAGGCTGACGCTCTATCCATTGAGCCAAACCGGTTTCGGCCAAAACAGAACTTTTAGATGATGGGCCCAGTTCCCAGGCTTTTCTCAAAAGCCATTAAGGTTGACGCTGGGATGCAGTTTGGGTTAGGCTTCAGATCAATGCTGGGAGGGGCACCATGCTGTCACGTTAACTGTATAATCTGAGAGGGAGCTAGACTTGCACTCTCCCTCAGAAAGGTAAGACATGGCCCCAGGCACCTGCTGCCCAATGAACCAGCCTTTCAGAGAGGGCTGAGACCAGATCGAAGGCACAGTGTCTGCAGGGCCACCCCCTGGGGCCACCCGCCATAGCTCAGGAGCCACATCCTCACCCAGGCCACTTCCGTGCTTACAGACCCATCGGCTTATGAGATAGGACCGCAGCCAATGACAGCTCAAAAGCAGCATTGCATGGTTAGCGTCCAGATCATTTTAGGTCTACCATCTCTATCTCCATATATACACTGGAATGAAAAAGAGCCAACGCGTTATTTTTATCCTTTCGCATCATGCTCTTCACAATGTTTAAAAAGAATAGAATATAGAGATGGACTGAAATCCTTGACCCTGTTTAAGACTGCCGCAGAAATACCGCCGGCATCTCCGTGGGGAGAGAGAAGCGAGTCTGCTGAATGCCAAGTCGTGCTTCACACACACCCACTCCACTTCCCACCGCAGGCGTTGGGGGTATCTTTTGAGAGAAAAAGAATTTGGTCTTATTCGGATGAGTTTCTATAAAGTCAACGATGTGTGATTTTTTAAAATATGTGTTTTATTGATTTTTCACAGAGAGGAAGGGAGAGGGAGAGAGAGTTAGAAACATCGATGAGAGAGAGACATCTATCAGCCACCTCCACACTTCCTACTGGGGATGTGCCCATAACCAAGGTACATGCCTTTGACCAGAATCGAACCTAGGACCTTTCAGTCCATAGGCCGACGCTCTATCCATTGTTGAGCCAAACTGGTTTCAGTAATGTGTGATTTTAAAACTCTCTCTTGTAATATCTAAGTACCAAAGGCAACATCCTTAACTTGTCGTTCCCGTTTGAAAGTTCTGAGAAAATCCATGCCATTAACCATGTCTGCTCTTATAAGCGACTGTGGCAAGCCACGTGTTGAGCTGGCAAATACAAGTATTTATAAACAAATACAACATGCCACAAGCAGACACAGCAAGTCCATGTGCGAAGATGAAAAATTATGCGTTGACCGTGAAAGCCTTGAGGCCAGTTATTCTAGGACTATGTCCAAGGTGTTGCAAGTCCCTGCTAAACACCGTTCTGTAGAGAAACGGGAGGCGGCCTCAGAAAGCCTCGGGTATTCTCGGCGGTGGAGATACACATGCTGTTACTGGGATGTGGTCCGGTTCTGCTCCGCCATCCACCGCTCAGGCCAAATCTGGGCCATGGGATTCAGTGTGGAGAAGGACGGGCGGCAAGGGATTTGGAACCTCACTAGCAGCAAAAGGCAAACAGCACGATGGGAGGACTGGGATTGAGGAGGCGTGAAGATGGATGGAAAGGATCTGGGTCATTGAGCCTGGAGCCAGCTCTGTGGCAAGAAGGGACACCACGCTTTTGAGGAGCCGTGCTTCGAGAGGGAGTTGCCTATTGTTCAGGGAGCCCCCAACAGTCCCACTTAGACCCAGTGATTGGAAATGACAGAAAAACAGATTGCAGCTCGGTCAGAGGAAGAAGCTTCCAGCTCATCTGGAGACAGAATGAGCCACCTGAGAGGTGAGTACTGCTTTGTGGGCGCACAGGAGTTGAATTGGCAAAGCCTGGACAGCCATCCACCACATGGGAAGCAGGAGAAGGCATTTCAGGAGCAAGGGATGGAGCCCGTGTAACAAAGCATAGCTGTTGAGTGAGAACGTGGATGTACTCACCTCCAAATACACTCATGGGTCAAGGGATGAAGGAAAAAATACACTTCCCTCTGTTAGTGGGACTGGGGAGGAGAGAAGGGGCTCTGTGTATAGAGGAAGTCTCTGAGCAAACAAAATTACATACTTCCCTCTTTACACAGCCCTGAGACGGCTAGAAAGAGTTGGCTGTTGAAAGGGCTGAAAACTGTTTAATTAAGAACCACAACCTGGCTTCTGGAAGGGGAAATCACGACTGGCGGGCTGTCCCGGACTGAGGACCGCATTATGGAAGAGCTGGCCACTGTGGCTTCATGCCATGTGCTGACCAGGCTTGTGGACCAGAGACTTTGTAGTTCCTACAAATATTTTTCTGGCAAGGGACTTGAAATGGGCTATTTTTGACATTTTAGCAAAAACAAGCTGCTGTAATCTAAGTAAAACAAGTTATTCTCACATAGAGTACCCTAACCTGGCGAGATGTTGGCATCCTTTCATTTCATATTTTCTGGAGGGTTACTAAGAAGAGGTGGTCGCTGACCTTCTTAATAACAAATAATCTGTACTAATGAAAGGGTAATATGCTAATTAGACCAGGTTGACCAGACATTTTCTGGTCATCCTGCCTTCCTTCCAGACAAAGCCATGGTGACAGGGGCTGAGGCAGAGGCAGTTAGGGGCCATCAGGCCAGCAAGGGGGAGAGCTGTTAAGAGCGATCAGACCGACAGGGGAGGGCAGTTAGGAGCTATTAGGCAGGCAGGTGAGCATTTAGGAGCCAGTGGTCCCAGATTGTGAGAGGGATATCCAACTGGGAATTGGTAGGTGGATATATCTGTGGGATCCTTGCGGGATCGGGCCTAACCTGGCAGTTGAACATCCCCCAAGGAGTCCCAGATTGGAGAGGATACAGGCCAGGCTTAGGGACCCCACCTTCTGTGCATGAATTTTGTGTGCTGGGCCTCTAGTCCAATTATAAATTTGTAATTTTGTATCTCAAATGTTTATCCTTAAGGTGTTATTAGGTAGAAAGAGGTGTGTGTGTGTGTGTGTATGTGTGTGTGTGTGTGTGTGTGTGTTTAATTTTTTGTCTTCCTGAGTTATCATGGCTGAATCCTACAGTAACATACATGTACACATTGCATTGTTATATCTTTTCATTACAATTCTGACAGGCACCAACTGTAAGAAACCTGCCATTCTAGATTTTCCTCCTCTGGCATCCAACATATTGCCTGTCCTAATCTGTTTATTTTAAACTCTCACTGCATTTATCACATTCTGTAAAGTATCTGTGCTGGACTGGTAACGGCTCCCAGAGATATGTCTACCTACCAATTCCCAGAATTAATTAACCGCGAATGTCACCTTATTTGGAAAAAGGGTCTTTGCAGATATGATTATTCTGGATTACCTGGGAGGTTCCTGAAAGCAATGGCCTGTCTCCTTACCAGAGAGAAAAGCAGAGGGAGATGAGAAATGGACACACAGGGGAGGAAATGACATGAAGATGAAGGCAGAGATGGGAATGATGCCACCACAAGCCAAGGAATGCTCACCGCCACCCGAAACTGGAAGAGGCAGTGAATGGATACCCCCCACCCCCCACCCCCAACTACAGCCCTCCACTGGGAGTGTGGCTCAGCTGACACCTCGGTTTCAGACTCCGGGCCTCCAGACCTGGAGGAAGACATTGCTGGGACTTTAAGTCATCTCATTGATGGTATTTGTTACAGCATCCATGGGAAGCTAATACAGTGTTCTCCCTTAGGGATTATGCTCCCCTGCTTTTGTCCTGACTCCTCAGAACTGTGCACACACGTTCTGGAACCCCCTTCCCCGTTAGTCACAGGGAACTGGAATCCTGATGATGCGTTAAGACTCCTCTTCACACGGCCTAGCCTGAGCAGCCTCCTATTTCCCTTCCAACCAGCACAATGGGGGGTCACGTGGCTCCACTGCCCCACCCTCCCCACCGAGAAAGCCGCTCACCCCTGGGGTCCCGGCTTCCCATCTTATTCCCCTCCCCTGGGACCATGCTCTAGCCCTTTTTCTTTCTGGAAATCACTTTCTGTCCATCCCTCGCTACCTGCACCTGCTCTCTACTAAAAAACATAATGTTAAAATAGAGGAAATGCCACTTTTCTGCTCTCTACCATCCTGCTTAACTTCTTTTTTAAAGATTACTTCCAATGTCTCACCGTTCACTCATTAGAAACCCTTTCCAACCCAGTCTTCGTGTTTACCATCTGCTGTTCTTTCAGATTCCCTGGCAATTTTTAAAAAAATATATATTTTATTGATTTTTTACAGAGAGGAAAGGAGAGAAATAGAGAGGCAGAAACATCGATGAGAGAGAAACATCAATCAGCCACCTTTTACATTCCCCCTACTGGGGATGTGCCCACAGCCAAGGTACATGCCCTTGACCGGAATCGAACCTGGGACCTTTCAGTCCGCAAGCCAATGCTCTATCCACTGAGCCAAACCGGTTTTGGCTCCCTGGTGATTTGATGAAGTCCAGTTCCTGCTTCTGGGGCATCACCTTGCTTAGCCCGAACCCAGCACGCAGCTCCACGGTGAGCTGTGTCATGGCATCCTAGCTGGTCTCTTTGACTCCACATTTGTACAACCAAAAATATCATCCCCTGGAACTCCAGTTTGTCTTTGAATGTCCCTCTCTCTGTGTCACCTGGGTGCTAAGTGTTGATCTTTGATTTTCCCTTCCATTCCACTGTAACCTATCTGTTGCATATTCTCCTCCCCCTCCCCATGCCAATTTTACTCCCTTAACATCAATATAATTGATTGATTATCATTGCTACTCCCACAGACATAAAGGGGTTCTCGTTACTTACTTCTCCCCTGGGCTATTATCACTATCACCAGTATACAGTCTGTCTCCTGCTTTTTTTCATTTTTAAGAGAACTCTGACAGATTCATTCTTAACAATGTATTTATAAATATTTCATTCCTTTGTACAAAATCACCTAAAGACTATCCATTTCCTATGGAATTAATTATATTCAATTCGATTTACTTCAACTGACATCAAAATGCTCTTTGCAATTCGAAAGTCCTTCCCATGGCTGACATTTGGGGAGCTTTTCTGTGATCCAGACCCTGTGAAGCACTTCTCCTTTGATCTTCACAATGACCCTAGGGGGCAGGGACCGACCGTCACATGGCGGTTTTATGAATGAGGATCCTGAGGTTTAACCAGGACTAGAACGGGTCTCTCCATCTCTACAGCTTAATGAGAGAGCCCCTGAGGGAGGCTCTCCCTTAAAACCCCCTCTACTGCTTTCCTGTTCTCCCAAAGCCTCAGTCTTTCCTGTTCCTCCTCAATTCTCTCACCTCTGCCTCCTCAGCTCGCCCATGCACTCTGAGGCCTGCCACAGTACCAGCTCTAAGGAGCCACTCCTTTTCCCCTGATGGATGTGACCCCTCCTTCCTTCAAACCCCCACTATGCCCAGTGTCTCCCGGGGTCCCTCTGTACCAGTACAGTATGTTCACATCTTGTCCCACTATGGCTGCAGTTCTCAACCTGCGGGTTGCCTAAGACATCCTGCATATCAGATATTTACATTACGATTCCTAACAGTAGCAAAATGACAGTTATGAAGTAGCAACAGAAATAACTTTATGGTTGGGGGTCACCACAACATGAGGAAGTGCATTCACTGAGTGTGGAGTGCCTGTCTTCTCACCTTTGCGCCTTCTTCAATATTTAGCACACTGGCCTGAACATGGCAAGGACGCGGCATTGTTGAATTTCAATGCCCAGAGTTTCTGCCTTGCGAGAAAATAGTCTGCTTAAGGGTTGGGACAAAACTATCCTCAATTTGTGTATGCTTTATAGTATTAGACACCGTCACATACACCATTGACACACAAGTAATGAAGAAAGGAATGAATGAAGAGAACAAAAGAGAGAAATCCCCTAAGCTCTCTGGGTTTGTTAAACTGTGAAATAAAGGGAGAGGGAAAAATTGTCTCTAAAATTCCTTCCAGATCTAAATGTTAGGAGTTTAAGATTCTCTATATTCTAACATTTCTCTATGGTGCTAGGAAACAAAATACAAGTGAGCTTTTGTATCTCCTGAAATCTAAGAAAACATAACTATTTTTATATTTCATTTTATATTAAATTTGATGTCAGGTAAATTTTTTTTTACTCTTTAAGCATCAAAGTAAATTGTAATGTTTCAAATGCTTAAGAAATTAATCTGCATATATATAGAAGAAAAAAGATTTTAAAGAAGATAATCAGCTATGAAAGCACTATGAAGTTGTTGACATTTTAGAATTGTGTCATGAGTCCTTAAGGTCAAAGGTTACACACAATCAAAAATATCCATTCAGACAGCTTGCAACATTTCCCTTTTACAATCATCAAGCAATCAATGTCATTCTTCCTCAGAGGAGTGTCATAATTCCAAAGGATTTGTTTTATTAAGAGGGATTTTGATTGGATACCCACGTTCATGGAAGTGTTATATGTAATAGCCAAAGAAGCAGTCCCATTGTCCATGAATAAGTAAACAAAACATGATACTTACATATAATAGAATCTCATTCAGTTTTAAAAAGGAAGGAAATTCTGACCCATGCTACAATATAGGTGAGCTTTGAAGGCATTAATAAGTAAACTAACTCTGTCTCAAAGGACACATATTTTAGATTCCAGTTATATGAGGTGCTACAGTAGTCACAGAGGCAGACAGTAGAAGGCTGATTGCCAGGCTGCAGAGGGAGGGAAGAATGAGGAGTCATTATTTAATGGGTACAGAAGGTCAATGTTGAAAGATGAAAAACATCTGGAGATGGACGGTGATGGTTGCACAACGATGTGGATGTACTAAATGCCATGCACCTGTACACTTAGAAATGATGAAAATAGTAAGTTTTGTGTTATTTCTACTCACACCACAAAGCAAAAAGAACGCTGAAGTAGAAAGATAACTGTAGTATCAAAAATACAAGAATGAGGAAAATATATAATACATTCTTCTTTGGTTCAGACACTCTGACCAGTTATTATCGAGATCTAATGAAGCGATCGGCCTTGAATTTGCAAAAGATACTAAAGGTGGAGGAGCAGGAATAGAGACACTCATGCATGAAGATGAGGAAGGTCTAGGCTTTCTCTGTTGTGTCATGAGAAAACATCATAACTATTTTTGCATATATAGAAGAAAAAAGATTTTAAAGAAGATAATGAGCTATGAAAGAACTATAAAGTTGTTAGCACTTTAGAATTTGTCATGAGTCCTTAAGGTCCAAGGTTACACATGAAGAGATAGGCCCTGTTATACTGAGGAAATGGACTGTCTTTGTGTTGTACAATACTATTACAGGCTGAATTGCATCCTCTCGCTGCCCCAAATTCGTATGTTGTCGCCCTAACCCCCAATGTGATAGGACTTGGAGATGCGCCTTTGGATGGTAATTAGGACTAGGTTAGGTCACAAAGAGGAGGTGATAAGATTCAGCAACTAGTGACTATAAAAAGAGGAAGGTTCTCTCATTCCCACCTGCACACGGCAAGGAAAGACCATGTGAGGAAACAGCGAGAAGGTGGCCTTCCCTGAGTCTGTCACCAAACCAGCCAGCACCTTGATCTTTGGACTTCTAGCCTCCAGAATGAAACAATGGAAATGTATTGTTTAAGCCACACAGTCCATAGTATGTTGCTATGGCAGCCCTAACAAACTAATACAGGGTGTCCCCTGAAACTATACACATTTTGAATAATTATTAACTCCAGTGGGTTAAAATGGAAAGAAAAGAAACATCAGTGGAGCTACCAGCTGTTAAGTGTGTATACATTTTGGGGGGCACCCTGCACATATACTAAAGAGACAAGTGTGGTAAGAAGGCTCTATGGAGGGTCCTGACCTCTGCACTCTTGAGCCTGGTGGAAGTAGGTGGAAATACCCCAGACAGAGTGCCCATAACCACATCGAGCGTGAGCATCAGGGAGTGAGTGTGGTGCCAAAACACACCCACTGAAAAACGTCATCATCTTCCATGACACTGAGGGGTCTGGGCCCCCCAGCTTCTCAGCCACGGACATGATGAAAGTCTCTGATGGAAAAAAATCACAGAAATATGCATATTTTTAAAGAGGAAGAATGGTATGGAAATATGTGAAGGGAGAAAATATGAAAGAGCCCAGAGCAAAAGGATGAAATGCAGAAGAAAATGTTGGCAGGAGGTTTTGGGGAAAAGTGGGAGTAGAACTTGTCAAATGCTTCTCGGCCTCCAGTGTGCTCACATAACGATAAAATTAGATTTTGACTAATTTTCCACCATATCACTTGGCTTCAGAAGTAAGAAACATAAAGAGAAAGTCATTTTCTACTATTGCAAGTCTGGAAAAATAAAAATAGGTTTGAAAATCTCCCTTTGTATTTCTAGTTCCACAGACATTCTCCAGTTCCTCTCCAGAATGGCCTTAAGCACATCTCTGTCCATCCCAATTAAACTCCACGGTACGCTGAAGGCTGGACCAGGAGTATCACAAGCGCACAGATGTCTCACCCACAAGCCATTCATTTCCCTCTTTAATTGTTTGGCCGTCAGAATCAATCTCTCTCTGGGGTCTGCTGTTGGGGCCCAGCCCATCAGCTGCATTGTGCTGACACAGCTCAGCCGGTGCCCAATAAAGCTGCTGCCTCCGCCTCCATTCAGGGAACAAAGCCCATGATCATCCCAGACATCACGCCCCATTGCCACAGCAAACGTTACTGCGCCTGGAAAATCATGGATGTCAGAGCGTGCAGGGGCCCGGAGGCCGTCTCATCCCCGCCTAGCATCTCCCTGCAGAAGCGACAGGAGGGGAGCGATCACACAGTGATCTTGTGACAGAGCCTGGACACCACCCTGCACCCCAACTTCTGATTGTCAGGCCGGTTCCATGTGTGCACTACCTAGTACTGCCACAGCATCAGTGTTTCAATGACCCCTCCATCCAATCACCTCGCACGTTGGCTTTTACTTGTAGACTTGGTAAACTGTGGTTGACTAGTTGAGTGCTTCTAAGAACCTCGGACATGGAAAAGGAAGAAGAATGGATTAGGGCAACGGGTTCACTGGGAACCTAAATTATGACCCTGAACCAAGAAGCTCTTAAAGAGTGATTGCGGCGGGGGGCGGGGGGATATCACTGAAGCAAAGGCAACCAACTCTTCAAGGTCAACGCACATTGCTTTGGTAGTACAGCATCTTCTGAACGACCAGGCCTGTGGCTAAGCAGTTCCCTGCTATAGAAATACAGTGGTACCTCGAGATACGAGTGCCCTAACATACGAGATTTTTGAGATACGAGCCGTCGAGCGAGCGATTTTTGCTTTGAAATACGAGCAACATTTGAGATAGGAGTCATCCCGCGGATCGGCCGGCTGCACACAACCCACCAGTTTACCGCGACTCGAGCATCTCATAGTTTCCCACGCCTCAAGGTTACGGAACGAATTAAACTCGTATCTCGAGGTACCACTGTACCTACTCTATTAAACGATTCCAATACAGAACCTGAGAAGACCAGTACACACTTTCTCTAGCCCATAATCTAGCCCAGCCTATGCTCTAGCCTCAGGCTTTCCAGAAATAACCCAAGGAGGTGAGTCTGTTGGACGGAAGTGCAGTAGTGGCGTGAACATTCATTCTGCAGGCTGCAGTGGCCATGGGCCCAGGGCTGGTATCGGGTGTTCTGTGCAGGTAACAGCATCATGCCAGTCACAGACCCTGGCCATCCGCTCCCAGCACTTGGCTGCTTTCCTTGCCCAGTGCCTGGGTTTCACCATCCTGGCCCCAGGATGTTGAGTGTGATTGATCAACCAGGCAGAAGGACTTGTTTTCTTCTCTAAAAACTTAGCTTTAACAACAAGAAACTAGAATAACAGTGACTTCAGCATGCTGTAATGTTAATACCGTATTTTCTGGTGTATAAGACGACCGGGCATATAAGACGACCCCCAACTTTTCCAGTTAAAATATAGAGTTTGGTATATACCCGCCCTATAAGGCGACACCTGGAGTGTAAGATGACCCCTGACTTTAGAGAAGATTTTCCTGGATCAAAAAGTCGTCTTATACACTGGAAAAATATGGTAATTATTTTAGAGAAATAAAATTATAGTTTACCTTTTGCTTGCAAAAATATTATTTAAAAAGTTTAATCACAACTTTATAATGCAAACCTTCACTTGGATTATAATTTATCAGATAAATTAGTAAGGACTGATTAAAAGAATATATTAGAGTGATGGGGTTTGGAATACCAATGAATAGATATGGCCATATTATGCATCTCTGAAGAAGGATAAAGTGATTACTGGCAAAAAAAAAAAAAAGCTTAAGATTTGGCAGTGGTTTTTTAAATGAAGTTGGGTAAAATACATATTCTAGTGGATTCCCTAGCAAATTTATTAATAAATTTGTTATGGGAAACGGTTGGAAAAGATACTTTCCAATGGATCCTTGCATAAGGAAATACACAAAGAAAATGGAGAATTTCATGCATTCACTGATTGGTTCTGAACTTGAGACAGATACCGAGGAAAGGTTGAGACATGTTAGCTGTTGTTAATATACTTCGCAGGTGCAAGAATTAATGGGTTGTTGGATTAGAGAATAATAGTTAATGATGATGATGTTAACACGCCCCTCCCCCCAAAGCAAAGATTATATTTTGAAGTAACTTTGCAGCATGAACGGGCTGTTGTGGGAGCTGACCTCGGTGGGGCTGGAAACGTAGGTCAGGGGACAGGAAATGCCAGTGGTGTTTGTTTTCATTGAATCATGGACACAGCATTAAAGGTTAATGTTGAAAGCAGTGGGAAAGTTCTGAGGAGGTTGGAAGAGCAGAGCTTTGCACTTCCCAAACAATTACAAGAATGAGGAGAACTCTAAAAAAGGAAAAATACCAGCGAAATAGAAATATTTGAGAACTTAATTATTTTTAGCTTAATTAGAACCTTAATATACTGATAAGGTAAAACCTCAAAGCATGGAATTTTCCTGAGCCTCCTTCTTTCAGAAACATAAGTACAATGTAACTCGGGGGACACTTTTTTTTATGCCAGATGGACCAAGGTTACACATTATAGGATAATTTTCTTTAAACAGCTAGTTGGTTTTGACACATGGGAATTCCTTACTTCTAATTTCAAGTTACTGCTTTTTATAAGCACAGAATTATTGTGTGGTATAGATAAAATGATAAGGGGGTACTGGGTGACCCCCCAGTCGGTGTTCTTTGTACCCTTTTCTGAGGCACAGGTGTCTGCAGTGTGTACCACTAACCAACAGCTGTATCTTCTGTGAATGCTCAGTCAGCGGGATCTCATTGGAAAGGTGACTTCACTGAGAAGTCACACCAGCGTGTTGATGAATTTCACTCAACGGTTCCCAGCTACTCCAAACATACCTGTCCTTCATTACAAATACTCACACATATGGGAAAAAATAATCACATGTCAGTGGTTAGTATGGATTGCTGAACCATTGGAGAAGCTGTCATCTATAGCAACCATAAATATTAAATCTTGAGAAGGATATGATTTATTCAGTTAGTTATGAATAAATCATGGAATATCAATGGATGTGGGTCCAAGTCAAGATATGAGAGAATTAGAAAAGCTAAAGGGTTTGGCAGTTCCATAGCAGAGGTTAACATTCTGCCTATACATAGTGACTATACTACTATGACTTTTTGACATGTAAATAAACTTTGTATAATGAATATTTTCTAATCAACATCCTATTTCTGCTTAAAGAGAACAAAGATGAAGGGCACAATTCTCATAATACTTTCATTCATGTGAAATTCCAAGTCATAGCCTAAGCCATTGTAAGTTTTAATGTTTATATTCTAAATAGATCCTTCTAGCAACCGAACAGAGGGGAAATGAAAGGGATGTAATATAAGAAGGGAGATTAGAAAGGAAAATATTTCAATACTTTAGGTCAAAATAAGAAAGGCCTGAACTAGTACTATGTCTGGAAGGAAGGAAAGGGAATATTTTCCATCACAATTAATTATTCATTTGATGATGGGTGACTGAGTGAGAAAAATGAAAACATCAAGAATAATTCTTGGGTGTTTCAGAGACTATTGCTTGGGGTAGTAGATAGGTGGCAAAATAAATGTAAAAGAAAGCTTATAGCCTGGGTCAGATGGTTCAGTTGGTTGGACCATGCTTCCACATACCCAAAGGTTGTGGGCACTTCCTAGGTTGCGCATTCGATCCTTGGTTGGGGTATGTTTGGGAGGCAGCCGATAGATGTTTCTCTCTCATATCAATGTGTTTTTTTCCCCTTTCTCTTCCTCTTTCACTAAAATGAGTAAACTATATCCTCAGTTGAGTATTACAAAGAGATGATATAAAAACAAAAATTAAACTATATCAATGTGCATCTTAGCCCTGTTGCTTGGTCATTACGTATTTGTAAAAAAGTGGGAGGGACGTGGAAAAGGTGCCAGTTTGGCATGGGATACCATCTCTTCAGGAAGAGCCAAGAGAATATTATTTGGATGTCATGAGCTTCGCTGTAGAGCCGAAGGCATCGTGTGCTTTAATTAAGGTGCATTGACCATAAGTGTAAATAATGACACAGAATGTTTTGCTTGGTGTGATCAAGTCGCAACTCCTGCCTAGGGGTGTTCAGTGGAACTCCATGAAAATTATGTTTTGGTCCAGCGAGGGATGCTTTTTCACTCATACTTAAAGCAGGAAGATGCTCTTACAGCTAAAGGAACCTAAAATCCTTTCCTCATCTCAGTGCACAGAAAGGATGCTGGTCGCCATGGCAGCCTGCTCTGGACCACAGGAGATGGGCATCATCAGATCGGTCTCCTACAGAGAGCTTGCATTTGAAAGAATGGCATTGCATAACCAATCCTGGATCCACACCCATGGCCCAGAGGCAGGAAGCAGCCCATCTGGTCTAGGTAAGATCATTTGGACAGACTAAAGATGACCCAAGTTGGACTAGGCCAGAAACTATTCCTTAGTCACATGGTTCAGGGTAATCAGTGGTTTGTGGATAAGAATTGGCTGTCTTCAGGATTCTATCTTCTAGCCCAGTGGTCGGCTAACCGTGGCTCGTGAGCCGCATGCGGCTCTTTGGCCCCTTGAGTGTGGCTCTTCCACAAAATACCACGTGCGGGCGCGCATGTACTGTGAGATTAAAGGAATACCCTAATTAAGTTAATAACAGTGTACCTACCTATATAGTTTAAGTTTAAAAAAATTTGGCTCTCAAAAGAAATTTCAATCGTTGTATTGTTGATCTTTGGCTCTGTTGACTAATGAGTTTGCCGACTACTGTTCTAGCCCATTCACTATATTTTACGAGCGCACAGTGATTTGGACTCTTAAGTCCAAATCATTGTGTGTATTACATACACAATGCTTTTCTATTTCTCATTTCAGTGTGGATTCAGTCATTCCTGACAGTCCTTTTTTATTTTGTGAAGCACTGAGTTCAGAACCCACATAGAAACCAACAATCCAACACTCCCAGGAATTCCCAGAGGTAAGGGTGTATAGCAGAGTCAAAGGTTTGACATTTAGAGTTGGAAAAATGAGGTAAAATTTTCCTCTTTACCAAATTCATTCTGAATAAGTAGATTTGTGCTTGGGTGAGCTAAATGTTGTATTAGAATCCTACAAGTTCGGCACCCAAATACACCCCAACCAAGAGTATTTAGAGCCACATGAATTAACTTATTCATTCCATAAGCATTCATCCAATGCTAGCTATACTGGACACTCTGGAAGATTTATTAGGAAGCAGTGAAGCTGAAAATAATGAATCTAGTTAGGTGCCCTATTCTAGAGGAAGATAGATGAGGTCTAATCTAAGGTAGAGAGAGTGATTTAGTAGGGAAGAGATAGTCGCAAGAGAAACTTAGACTCAGTCAATAGTTCATAAGTAAAAAAAATAGTATAGTGCATAAAACAAATCAAATACTGCACACACAGTAAGAGATTAAATTAGATACATCCTAACTTGTGATCAATAACAGATCTGCCCATTACATAGTGAGACCCAGACAGAAAACCATCCAGCCTCTATGCCAACAATGGGAATTTCTTTGGCCAAGTGCTAATCCTGTTCTCATGTCAAAGAGAATTCAACTTGGGTTGAGTTGGAGGTCAAACGAGTCAGCTCTGTAAGTCTCACTGGAAATCCACCCTGGCATGAAATGATTCAGACTGCTGTGCTGTGGCAATGATTATCTAAAAAATGAGAGAAACCTCACTTCTCAATAATTTTGAAAGAATTTCAGACACAACTAGGAACAGATGATGATGAATGGTAATAATAATGGTAATAAAAGTGATCAAATGCAGCAAAGACAGTTGTACCAGGATAAATGAGTATTATATACACAATGCTTTTCTATTGGCAAAATGTATGATTAAGTATGTTGGAAGACAGAAGCTGCCTGCCATTTGCTGTAATACTCTGTATGTAATCGTGTGTGTGTGTGTGTGTGTGTGTGTGTGTGTGTGTGTGTTGAGAATGAGAGAGAAGAAGAAAGAAACCCAACATTTCAGCCCAAGAATCTGATTCAGTCACTAAAAGCAAGGAGTGAGTTTACTGCAAAGCCCAAGGGTAGTCTGGTGAAAGCAGTTCAATGGTCTCATCTACCCTTTACCAACATCTGTTTTTTCTGGGTCAAGGCTGACCTCCCTTGGTGAAAATCTGATATTTGCAATCTCAGCTGAATGGGACAAGATAGAAAATTATCTTGAATTTATTCATTTTATTAAAGAATTAGCCTTGGAATTCCTTTAGTCAGTCTAAAATACGATGCCATACTCATCTTTTCAGAATACATACACTCAATGGCCAGATTATTATGATCTCTGAATGCATAATAATCTGGCCACTCAGTGTATATCCTATATAATAAAAGGCTAATATGC
>JAAGEH010000094.1:44255-152321 GCA_011751065.1 Lasiurus cinereus | reverse complement strand
GTTTCCAAAATCAGGTTTTCCCTTTGCTTTATCCAATAAATTGAAGAGGTAAATTTATAATAAAATAACTTATGGCAGAAATGTTTTAAAAATGTTGAGGGCCTAGTCTGAGGTTATGATGTATCCATACTAATCACTCAAATTCTTATGTCTATACATTTGTTTTTAACTATGTTTCTAACAATGATTATAGATCTCTGGTTAGTGTGCAAAGATAAGTTTATATTTACTAACTTGTTCTTACTAAAGCAAATATCCAAACAACTAGTAACGTGTCAAACAATAAGTTGCAAACTCCCTAGCATGGGAGACAATCTGTATTTATAGGACAGTTCTTGTGAGGCAAGCATTGAAACACACAAGGTTCCCAGGTTAAAGTTTAATTGAACAGAAAATTAATGTAACCGTGTCATTTGAAACCTAAATTTCGTGCTGAAAAGAGCTTTCACTGCATGCTTTCTGCTTAATTTAACTTTTAAATCCTATTTAAACATATGGAATAGTCCCTTAGTAAAAGTGTAGGTATCATAAAGAAAGATCTATTGTACTAGTAAAAAAAAAGCTGTTACATCGCTTATCTATCTATCTATCTATCTATCTATCTATCAGAATTGTTATGAAAGTACTTTGTCCTCTGTAAATTGCATCAGGAAATGGTATTTTTAAAGCATGTTAGATATACTTCTATGCATTCTTTAAAATCTGGGTTAAAAATGTTTCTTGAGATATCACTGCTGACCAAAAATAGTGCTTTGAAATAACATTGCTTTTTCAAAGTTCAGTTTCTGAGTCTCACTTTGAATACTTCAAGACAAAAAAGACAAAGTATTTTTAAATACTTTATACATTTTCTAGTATATTAGGGTCCACAACGTTGATTATAATATTAGTGAGCATCATCCCTAACATAGTTATTAAGGACCATTATTATAAAAGATCACCTCTGGAAAGAAATGACAACTTGGCAGTACCCAAGTCTGTGAAACAAAGGATTCAGTTGACATTTTAACGCCAAAGAATTTTCCAATTAAAATATCCTTCTGAAAAGGTAACTTATTATCTAAAGCTTTGGATTGTTTTCTTCTAGGGAAGACTGCCGTCGATAAGTGTTCTGGAAGAAAGACAGGGAGGAAATTCTACGGCTTCTCTTGTGAGGAAGAGTCAGAGGTAGGGATGGTCTGAGATGTATGTCGTCACGCATGTTCAATCCGGATTGTTTTCTATATCTTGCTAAAGCTGCTATCTCTTTTCCTAAGTTATTGATTTTGTAAAAGTCTTCGGTCCACCTCTGTCGAGAGCAAATGGCTGAGTTCTGGGCTTTATGCGTAATTCCCAACTGAGATGTTAATTCTAGGGTAAAATAATTAAACGCTGTTGCTCCGAAGTCATAATTGCTGAGTTGGAGCCTGAGTTTGTCATTACCTAGTTGAATGCCTTTAGAGAAGTTACTTAACCTCAGGTTCCTTTATCTGTGAACTGTGAATAACAATAGCACCGATGCCATGGGAAAGTTGCAAGTACTGTATTACATTCTGGGAGGTTCTCAATGCGGTGGCTGCCTGGTGCATAATACACCTGCAATAAATATTAGACATCATCGTCATTATGCTCGAGTGAGAACTAAAAGGAATGGAACATAGCTTTGTCTTTTTCAGGAGTCTTTCTCGGGGTATGCTGTAAGAAATGATTTGTATCTCTGGATCCTGAATTCAAAATCCTTAATCCTGAAAGAAAAATCTTGGGCTTTTCATGATTAGTATGAAGTTTTGAGATGATAAATGTAAAGTATGTCACATAGTGCCAGGTACTCAGTAAGTAGCAGGAGGGGCAATTGTGGCTATTACCATCATAATTTCGTAAATTTATTTCTAATCCGTTTTGGCTTGACATATGGATGGTTGAGGCCAATAGGAGAGGTTCCCCATGGGTGTGTGGGACAGTATCCTGGAGAAGAATAAGTGTGTGGTTAGTATGCACCCATCTTTAAATTCTTTTCCTCCTCAGATGTATGATTCTATATAGATCTTGGACTATATCACAAGTCTAATACACCTGAATATGGCATTATCCTATATAATAAAAGACCAGCCACCAAATGGTAGAATGACCAGAGTGAGCAGAACAATAGGGCCCCTTGCCCCGGCCGGCCCCACTCCTGAGCGGGGCCCCCCCCCCCCACAAATTGGGGGCAGGGCTGGCTGGCAAACCATCTATGGACCCTCACCCTGGCTGGCCCTGCCCTTGATCCGCCCTTATTGGGGCGGGCTGACTGGACCCCACCAGTGCACAAATTTGTGCACTGGGCCTCTAGTATCTATATAAAAAGACAAAGATCTTTCTTCTAATAAATGATGTTTGTTCATTATGCCCCAAATCCCTACTTGAGAGAGGGGATATGTATATGGACTTGTTGGGAGGACTTGCTGTCCATCTATTCCTTCAGACACTCAGTGGTCATCATTGGTTGAACCCAGACCACAAGATAGTGGAGGTTCAGACCCAATTCCCTTGGAAGTCTGTATCCTCACCTTAAATGTCTTTCCTGAGTTGCCTTTTGATGTGATAATGTTAGCTTTTATAGTTAGAAACTATAAGAAGTCACTGTCTCAAATCCAATATACATATTTGAGAGTACTTACTTCTTTAATTTCTATTCTAACCACCAATATATACCCACCAATGTTTATGAATACTAGTATATACCCACTATCTCACTTGGAGAGCTATAATATAAAATATCATATAAGAAACATTGTAGTGCTATGAGATAGAAAAAGTTTAGATTCTCTCCAGTATATATAGTCTTTATAATGTAATCGCCAACTCTTGATTTGCACTTGGGCCATCAAGAAACAAATTTTTCTGGCCTGCATATTTGCATTCTGTTGTTTTCTGGTGGCTTTTTGTTTGTTTGTTTGTTTTTGCCTATTCTTTATTTCTTGAAAAATGATGTTTTATTTGAAATCATGTATTATCCTTTCATGGTACTTTTGTTTGGTCTTAAGCTATCTCAGTAAAGAAATGCAGGGGGTATAGATGGAGACGTAGGATAGATATAGTAGTAGACCTGTAGCTAAGCTCTCTCTCTCTTTCCCTCCCTCCCTTACCCTTCCCTCCGCACCCCCGCCGACCTCACCATGCATTAAATTGCACCATTTAATGTAGCTCATTTCAAATTTTCTCCTGATATAAAGGTGCTTTAGTTTTCACAGATTCATTAGACAATGCTTTCTCTTGGTAAACATAATCATATACACAATCGTTTGTCCTTCAGGGAATTGGAACCATGTTAGAACTGTGTTCTCACCATAGCTAATTATAAAGTCTAATGAAACATTGAAGGAACTTTGGGAGGTAATTGTGGGAAATCTGCCTTAGAAGGTCATCAGGCAGAGAAACGTTTAGCTCTTCACACATCTCCGTGTTCATTCTTCTGAAACAAACACACCCTTGGGATATCGCTTTTGCTTTTTATTTTTGGATGAGCTGCTAAAATGCAAAAATGTGAAAGGACTTTTTGGAAAATGAGTCTGTCTGCTGAGTGAAGCCAGAGAGACTCTGAAAGGATGGTATGGCAATGATTTTTACGCTGTATGGTGTTTCAGGCAGGAGATACTTTTTCCGACCTATCAAATGCAGTGACTCCTTAACTAAGGGAATTTGGATGAATGTTTCTAAAAACTAGGAAAAACTTGTAGTAAAGTGATTCGGGCCCAGGAGTGTGAAATACAGCAGCCCTATTTGGTCCAATGATAGAGCCTCCATTCTGTGAAGATAAAAGATAGATATGATGGGCAATGAAACCTGGATGCATGAGGCTCAAAAAAAATGTATACACACTTTACCAGCTGGTAGCTCAATTTTGAAAATTAAATGTATTTTAATAAACTGCCTTTATAATTATTCAAAGTGTATGTATACATTTTTGGGGGTACCTTATATAATCCCCAAATAACTATGTATATAAAAGTTCTCACTTCCCATTCCTCTGCTATCCTTCCCCTCTTTATAGATACAAATTAAATCAAGTTCATATATTAAACATTTTTTTCAAGCAATGCTTTATCATCTTATAACCATAGCCAAGGATTTTGAAGAATGGGGAGGCTTGTGTTGGGATGTTATTTCACTGCCACTCGATTCAATAACTAAAGCTGGGAAAACTAATCATGAACTCTAAAATAGAGAAGCAGGTACAGAAATGTTAACTCTCAACAGGCCTTCGCCCTGTTGGTTTTTCCGCTACATCTCGGCTTCTGTTAGCCAGTTTTCACTGACTCAACATCACGCCTGGCTGTGTGTTTAACCCTGTTCGACATACAATGACGGGAAATTATAAGACACACCCAGTCCGTGATTCAGCTCCAATTCTGATAAGACCAGTTTGGCAGTCTCAGCGGGCTCCTCCCACCATTGACCCTATTTTCTGCTCTCTGAATGATACCACAAATAGGAGCAGTAGGATCCGGCCGGTGCCCTATCTGGAGTATTTATAAAATATATTGTATTAGCTGGAGTTAAGGGGCTGGCCACACCTTACTCCATTTTCACCGTGTTTTCTGTGCTATCTCTCTCCTACCGAAAAGAAATGTGGATTACAGAATAGAGAGGCCCAGTTAATCATTAGAAAACTCTTACAAAATGCCTCCCATTTTGCACGACCAGCCTTCTATCCACTGCAACCCTTCCCCCCTTTTCATTCTCACTCTGCCCCCACACCTTCTCCACCTTGCTGTCCTCATGCATGCATGCCCCTTTTCCCTTTAAATATTTTAAGACAGATATACTGAATATATGAACCCATAAATCCTCATACATTTCCTCCCAGAATGTTGTATAGTTATTTTGTCCAACTTCCAGGAAAATTTCTGTGGAGATTTTGGTGCTTCGTTAGCCTGGGTATTAGTATACTTTCTCAACCATTTAAAGAATCCCATTGTATTTATGGCGGGACTGTCTCCATCTCTTTTTTTCCCCGCCAAAAAACTTAACCTTTTAAATTGTATCCTGAACTCAGAGCTAAGTCTATGCGGAGCAATGTCATTTGTGAAATTCATTGTGAGAATTCGTTCAGAAGAAGAGCCTTGATATTTAACCTTCAGTTCTAGATCCAAGAATCTTTTTCTGTGGCAAATGGCTGGTGAGCTCTTCATTTAGACAAAACTAATATAGCAAAATACTTTTATTCTTTAACAAAAAGAAAAACTAAAATTTTATTTTTTTTCTATCACCGAATGCTTTTATCCTTAAAAGACTTCCACCTAAATTCATATTTTCATTCTCATGGCATATTTACTGGGCAGATATTTTATCCTGAAAAAACAGATGAGGAAAATGAACAGCACAGGTTTTGTTCAAATAATAAAACTCCAATAAAGAGCATAGAACTTTTGTCTTGATTCTTAGTCCTATTCATTTAAGTTATTTGTTTGTGAGACAACAAATTAACAAGGAAGTAAAACTTGACATGCTTAATGTCATATCATTACTTTCTTAGTTCTAAAAACTGTTTTGGTTGTTTTTATGAGGAACTGGATTTGTTTTTACTTGGAGATGAAGTGTGTTAATTTAAGGAAGTTGTTAGTGGGTAACATGTATATCAAAAAGTTCTGTATAGTTTCCTTTTTCTCCATTGGGATAAGAAAGAAATGGACTTAAGTAGGACAAAGTCTCGCCCATGTCTTAATAGTAGGAAGAATGTTCTGTCCTATTATAGAATTCCAGTGTTTTGCAATGCAGTTCAGTTGATATACACTGAGTGGCCAGATTATTATAATCTCTGAAAGCATAATAATCTGGTCACTCAGTGTATATCCTATACAGTGGTGCCTCGAGATACGAGTGCCCTAACATACGAGATTTTTGAGATACGAGCCATCGAGCGAGTGATTTTTGCTTTGAAATATGAGCAACATTTGAGAAAGGAGTAATCGCGTGGATCGGCCAGCTGCACAGGACCCACCAGTTTACAGCGACTCGAGCGTCTCATAGTTTCCCACGCCTCAAGGTTACAGAACGAATTAAACTCGTATCTCGAGGTACCACTGTATAATAAAAGACTAATGTGCAAATTGTCCCCTCAACCAGGAGCTCGACCAGCAGGCAGGCCGGCCAACTGCCCATGTCCCCTCCCCCTGGCCAGGCTGGCCAGACCCCACCCATGCATGAATTCATACACTGGGCCTCAATGTATGTATATGTATATGTATATGTATATGTATATGTATATATATATATGTGTATGTGTATGTGTATGTATATGTATATACACACATACACATATACACATGCATACATACAGACACACAGACACACACACACACACCACAGAGTGGCCAGTGGCCAGATTATTATGCATTCAGAGATCATAATAATTGGGCCACTCTGTATTCTGTAGGTGTTAGAGATTCATACTTTCCATCTCTAAGAGTTTCTACTTGCTGAGTGCGGGAGAGAAGGGAGAGTGTCCATTACGAGAAGCGGAACCAGATGGAAGAAGTGTGATTACCACTGTGATCCTTGCAGCTGCTTCTCCTTAAAAGTCTTCCATTCCATCATTGCTATTATAAAGAAAAATAAGCTCCCCACCCCCTGGGTAATATCAAGGAAAAGAAAAAAAACTTGATCCATTGATTAAGCACTTGATAACATGAGCAATTTGAAATGTTAGACGTCAGATACAGCTTGAAGCACTAACCTTTCAGCATTGGATGTTACCAAATAACCAGCCGAGTACCGCGGACATTAACACCTGCATTGTGCTGCGTTAGTTTTATGGATACAACAAGCTCTCTCAGATGATGGACATTCTGTGATTCAAAGAATGACTCATGGAAAATGTAGTTTTCATTTTCTAAAGTGCTGGAGGATTGAATTGAATTGCTGTGTTGAAATTGATTCAATTTGAATGGCAAACCAAAAGCTGCAATAAATTTTGAAAATGTACGACTATGATTTGCCTCTTTCATCCATTTGGGAAAACAGAAACAAACAAACATTCCTGAGACCCGGCGAACAGTGATATCTTATTACATAAGCAAGCATTCATGATTGCCACATATATTGATGGAACAAATAAGCATAAACCAAATAAAGCCAGTTTTTTTTGTTTGTTTTGTTTTTGTTTTTAATATATTTTATTGATTTTTCACAGAAAGGAAGGGGAAGGGATAGAAAGCCAGAAACACCGATGAGAGAGAGACATCGATCAGCCGCCTCCTGCACGCCCCTACTGGGGATGTGCCTGCAACCGATGTACATGCCCTTGACCAGAATCAAACCTGGGATCCTTCAGTCCCCAGGCTGACGCTCTATCCACTGAGCCAAACTAGTTTTGGCTAAAGCCAGTTTTTATGAGATCTGAGATGGCATCCAATAAAGCCAGTACAATGGAGATTCATTCTGTCCCAAATTTTTTTGAATGTTTATGTACCACCTTGATTTATATTGACCTAATAGGCCAGCATCTACATAGGCTATAGTTACACCGAAAAATTCACCACATGATTTTTATGACAAGCACAGCTTGTGCTGTTCATTCGTTTTTATGACAAGTCTAAGCCAGTAGAGTTGACAGAATGGTACCTACACTTGTAATTTGTACCATTTTTCTCTGTTCTCAGTTATTCTGTTGAAAACCTTCACGGTCTCATTTCATTTCTTCTTGAGGCTTTAATTAGATCTGACTCTGAAGAGCTTGATGATTTGCTGGTCACCCCAGTGGGGCAGCAGTGAGATAAAAAAAAAATAATTTCTTAACCAGAAATGTTTTTCTTTGGGATCTTAAAAGTGGAGTCTCATCATTCTGGGTTTTAGGATGTCTGGATGACTTTTCAAAGACCCATTCATTGCAATAATTTACTTTGAATGAATTCCCAGAAAAATAAAATTTTTTGAGCTCCGAAGATTACATTTTTAAAAGTTTATGTAGAAAACATAACTTAATCTTTATACGACTCCCCTGTGGGAGATGGTTAACTCAAAGTCAGTCTGAATTTAATTACAGCAGCTCCTCATAAAAACCAGAGCTTTCTTAAGGTTTTCAGCACACATACCTTCAGATAGGTTCAACTGTTTACATACGAAGCTTAAAAAAAGGGAGAGTACATTTGAGCTCCTAAATAGGTAGGTTGTTAAGTGCTCCTTTTCCACCTGAAATTCCACTGCCAATGACTGGTTATTTTTACTGTGGTCAGTAACAAGCTGCATCTAGCTCTGCCAAAGGTACAACATGAGCAACCCACATGCAGACACACAAAATACAACGAAAAAAAAACAACAACCGCGTGTGTCCATTTTTCCCTAGGCAACTTAGAATGAGTGTCTTTTCTTTCCTTTGAACTTCGAAAAAAAAACACGTTCTATTACTGCATTGATTGTTCTTTTACTAAAACTCAGCTGAAAAAAAAAATGCTTACACTCTCATTTCCCCATTCCAGTATAATTGCAATAGGCAAAGTGTTTTCATGATCTTACCCTGTCCTAAAGCGATGCCTTCAGAATCTAGTCCCTGTAGGTATCATTCTCCTAAGAGAAGCCACTTATTACATAGCAAGTGACACAGGCGCACACCGGGAAGTTATTCATCGCAGGCTCAGAAGTTGGTAGCTCAGAAATGTGCAAATATCTGAGACCGGGGAATGAAAGGTGCTATTATGTTATTACCATGAATGGATGATGACTGTCAATATTGTGGTAACCCGGGCCTGAAAGGCTCTGTTACGTTCAGATTATGCATTCTTCGGGTTTTGAGGTTCTGAAACTCATCCATCAGCCGGTGCCAATGGACATTTACCAACACCACAAGCCTGACTGTGAGGCGGCTTTGTTCCGTTTCTCTGCCTCTCCCTTTCCCACCCGCCATCTTTCCCTCACCCCTCTGGCCGTCACGGGACTCTGTTTATTATCACTTAAAAATAGTGTTGAAACGTTCATACACCATCGGGTGCAGTTCATTGGAAATGACTGCATGCGGCTGTTGGATTCCCACTGGCAGGAGAAAGGTCAGATGGATTTTTTCCATCTTGTTCACTGGTGACGGTGACATGTGGCAGGACAATTGTGGATGAAGAAGCTCCCCTGTGTCCTGAATCAGGGCACGCAGGACCCAGGGGAAGGCCAGTGAGGAGAAGGGAAAGGCTTTCTTCTGGAAGGATATTCTGAGGAGCAAGGTGGCTGAGGCCATTTTTTTTATTTTTCATGATGTTTGGCCTTTCTGCTGCCTTTAACAACATTTTTCCATAATCAAGCGAACCAAACAATGGCTTTGAGGGAGATCTGGATGGATGTGAAAGGAGCATTTCTTTTCTTCATTAAAATATATTTTTTATTGATTTCAGAGAGGAAGGGAGAGGGAATGAGGTATAGAAACATCAATGAGGAGAGAGCATCATTGACTGGCTGCCTCCTGCACACACCGCACCCTCTCACCTCCAGTTGAGGATGGAGCCCCCAACCCCAGCATATGCCCTGACAGGGAATAGAACTGTGTCCTCCTGGTTCATAGATCGGCACTCAACCACTCAGCTACACTAGCTGGGCTGCAGCATTTATTTTTGAAGAAACATCTGTTGTGCTCGGTTTCATTTCACATAAGTCTTCCTCTAAGGATGGTCCCACGGACTCACACACGTTTTACCTAACACTTTGCTAAGCCAAACTGGTAAGTCTTGGGAATTTTGCCTGTTGGCTAGAAGCCTAAATGATAATCAGCTCAAAATATCATTATGCTGGCACGAAAAATATCATTGTGCGGTGAAAAAAAGAGAGAGCCATCTACTAAGGTAGACTGGTAGGAGAGGAGAGGAAAGAATGGCAGGTTGGGTGGTAACACACACTGACATGTGACATGTATTTATTTTGTTTGCTGTTCTACATTTCTCCCCTTTTCCTCCCTCCTTCTCTCCCCGCCTCCACCTCATTAGCTCCTTCTTTTCTTTTAGAATATTTACTAAACTCTGCCATTTGTTAGTCTCATAGTGATGAGAAATAAATACCTGGTCCTGCCCTGACATGCTTTAGGTCTAATGGAGGAGAGACATTAATCAAATCATCACTTGACTGAGTGTATAAATTGCAAAGCGAGGCGAATGCTCTGAATGAAAGAGACCCAGCTCTACAGGAGGGTTAAACAGAAAACCTGACATTGGACATTTGGGCTGTTGGACCTTTGTAGTTGGAAGGCTTGATTGGGGAGCAGCATTTGAGCTGGAATAGGAAGAATGTGGAGGGAAAGGAGGTGGGAGGAATAAGGAGGACATGCAAAGGGCCCCGCACTGAGAGGTTTATCTGAATTTGTGTAGCAAGAAAGCAGAGCCTGAAATGGTGTGGTTTAAAATGAGGGTGGATAAGGTTTATGAAAAGGTCAGAGCCAAACCACAATGAAGTATCGCCTCATGCCCAGTTAGGATGGCGTGTGTGTGTGTGAGTGTGTGTGTGTGTGTGTGTGTGTGCGTGTGTGTGTATGTGTGTGTGTCGGTGAGGATGTAAACAAATTGGAACCCTTGTGCCCTGGTGGTGAGAAGGCAGAATGGTACAGGAATTCTTTCATGAACTCCTCTGGTACGATCAAATCCCTTCTCTTCGGACCCAGCCCAGCCAATCTGTCTCCCAAGCATCATTTTTTCAACCTCCAGTTGCCTTGGAGATGGAGAATACCTCTCAGATATTTTATCACATAAGCAGTCTGCCTTGAATCTGTCTCAGGCCTTACTCTCTGCACATCCACATCCACATCCACATCCACATCCACATCCACGGGATGCTCTGCTGTAGGCAGATGGTACTTGTCCTTGTGAGCAGCCCCGTATGGTGACATGGGCAGAGCTCTGCAGCCAGAAAATGTGGTTTGGATCTCATCTCAGCCACTTTCTAGATCTGTGCCTCTGAGTAAAATGAACCTGCCTGAGTCTTAGTCTCATGGTCTGTGCAATAAAGTTAATATGATCTCTTCCTAAGCACTTGATAATAATGAAATGAGATAACATAAAATGCCTAGGCCAGTATTTGTCTGAAGAGTTTTGTTTTTTTTTTAATTGATTCTCATTTCTGGTCTGGAAAAACAGTCAAAACGAGAAAGGTAAAACATATCGCCTACAAGCAGCAATGAGACCATCTGTGCTATTGAACCACTTCACAGAGACGTTACTAGGTGGAGAGCACTAGGAATAGTTGATATGATGGGCTTGCTATCTTCTCCTCTCTTCCCTTTCATTTTTTTATTTTCGCGGCATCTCACCCTCTTCCTGTCATCGTTCCATGTCACGCATCTCCGGGGAACCCAGCCCACGGCGGCCCACTGGTGCGCAGTAATGTCTGGTGAATCACACAGTGAGGTATTGACCTTGCTCGCCCACGCCTTACCTTTCTTATACAGTCCCAATGGCTAGAACCATAGCCTTAGTCTCTTTCTTTCAGGAAAATGTAAACCATATGTCATCGACCTCAGATAAAAAGCAATTCTAAGAGAAAATACTATCGAATCCGTTTAAAAATAATGATAAGCATTTTACATTTTTACGGCCAACTCTTTTAAGTATCAAAGTGGCACAACCTTCGACTCCTACTTCTCAATCCGGGAGAGTCGGCATCGTTAAACGGGCTTCATCGTTTCTACAAAAGAGGACTTTCACCTTCCCCCCTTTTTCAAAAGATTCTGAATGGCCAGATAGAAATCAGAATGCAAGCCAATTCCCACCATCTCAGATGTGAGCTCCCATTCTGTGTGCCGGATGACTTAATGGAAGCCGGGGGCGGATCATCTTACCGGAGCACAAGGTGTCTCTGTCCCCGGATTTGTGTACCTGCATTAGCAGCAAGTCCAGTCATATGTTAGACAGCCACTGGGGCTGTAACTGGAGACGGCCGGGGTACAATGGTGCTGAAAGAAAGCGTACTTTTGCAGGCAGGGAACTGGTAACAGAACCTGCTTCGTCTAGCTTTGCCACACAGAACACTACCCCCATTCCATCCTTCCTAAAGGGGCTCAAGTGATGGAAAGTGAAAAAGTAGAGCAGAATAGACCCGTATGTCTGAGAGAGTTGGGCCTCTCCATATTCCAAAGGTGATGTAATTTAAATCTTGAATGTTACTTATTTTTAAAAACATTGGCAGCTTGGAAGAAATTGATGAGAAAGAGCGAATACA
Organism: Lasiurus cinereus; assembly: GCA_011751065.1. Classification (NCBI taxonomy): domain Eukaryota; kingdom Metazoa; phylum Chordata; class Mammalia; order Chiroptera; family Vespertilionidae; genus Lasiurus; species Lasiurus cinereus. The sequence goes on along the minus strand of JAAGEH010000094.1, from coordinate 140,177 downwards.
TGAATTTTCACTAGCTTCCCTCAAGAAAGTAGGATATTTCAAAGACTCAAAAAAAAAATGGAGTCTTGGAATTTAATAAAATTCACCCTGAATTTGAATCTAATCAAAACTGGGAATCTTGACAAGAAGGACAAGAGAAGAATCGAGAGAGAATGTTATTATTCTCTCTTCGGTAAGAAAGTTATAATAAAGTCACCTGTACAAATCCACAGGCCACGATAGTGCTAAAGATGGGTCATCAAAATGCTTTTTCAGGGATTCATTCCAGGAGACTTCCTGTTGGGAAGGTTTGGAGAGTAAATATGTTCGAGAGTGGTGGGACCTCCCCAGCCCACCAGAATCGGGGGGGGGGGCTTGCAGGAGAAAGCTGGCTCCTTCCCTGGTGATTACCAGCCTGGCTTCCTCTTTATCAGGGGTGCAGGAGATGAAAGAGGGGGGAGGCCGGCACAACAGGTAGCCCTCGGCTTAAGGAGCATTTCAGTTTTATCTGTGGGTTTCAGTTTTCCATGGTTCTCATTCTTCCAGATGTTAGCCAGCCACCCTTTAATCTCATTGGGGGCAGCTTTAATCTCTGTGCACTTAGCCCTTTCTAAATTGGGGATAACAGCAATACCAGGAGGATTAGCTGAGCATAGTTGTAGGTACTTGACAATCGCTGTAAGGGTTGTCATTTTTTTTTTTAAATGTCACTTCAAAACAGGATCTTATCTCTCATGGAGCTGTTCAAATTAACGATCTCTTACTGATGAGTTGTTTATGGAAGTGAAGAAGAGAAACTCAAGTGATTAGGAATGGTGGTTTGGGGAAAATATTTGCTTAAAGGTCTCCCTATTGTCCTGAAAGAATATGTCTTACAACGAAGTTGGGAGAGAGAGGGAGAGAAAAGAAGAACTGGGTAGAGTTTTACCGCGTAGGAAGAAGGGGAGAGAATATCCATGAGAAAACAGAAGTTTATAAAGATCTACAGCTACTGCACAGCCATTGACATTTACTCTAGAATCAGCGGGCCACCAAGCCGACTGCTATTTTTAGCCAATTCTTTCTTGCTTTAGCCAGTGCTTTCATGCAGGATGTTTGGTTTGCAAACCCGCTAGGATTTCACAGGAATGCGCTGGGTCTTCCAGAAAAGAAGTCTTACATTCCTCGGCACTTCAGATGTCAACATTCTTCAGAGCCTTCTCTCCCAGAGACGATTCAGACGGCTCCTCTCGCGGCTTCACTGTTTATGGGAGCACCACGGATTGTGTGAAGCCACGTGGTGGCCCAAAGTTGGAGTCGATTTGGAGAAAATAGGACTTGTTCACTGCAGGCAAAGCATTCTCATCTGAGGAACAGAGTCGTGGTTCAGTGGCCAGTTGCCATAGGTCTCATCAGGTACACGGTGGCCACGCATAGTGAGGTTTTAGTGTTGGCTTTGGGGGTGGGGATGGGGTAGTAATGCACTTAGCTTTCAAGAGCATGGTTAGCACTACTGTGTGGTTATTCTTCATCATGAAAATTTCCAAGACATCAATTTAATTTCCTTCGAGCAGGTTGTGGATCACAGTGGTTTTCACCAGTATCTCTCACTATCCCCTCTTCCCATCACAGCCCCATCACATGAAATGATTTATAGCGTGTTACTGGTTAGGGGACCACAAATGGGGGTAAGCAGTAGGGGTCGTAATTTTGCTTTTGTCTCTGAGCAAGTCACTCAATGCCTCAGGTCCTTGTTTCTGCATCCCAGGTTCTAATTCTTATACCTTGAGTTCATGAGAATGAGTAATGGAATTCAGTTGCAGAAATCAATCATATTCTGGCCATTGTCTCATTTTTCTAGAACCTGTCACAACATTTGTTTTTGATTAATGACAGCTATGATCCCCTCTTTCCCCCATAAAACATACATGATTATCTTTCTTCTCCATTTAAAAAAATATTATTTTAATATTTTATAGACTCTTCATATCTTTAACATGTAGTAATTGTTATAGTTCCCAGAGTATTTTTATGGATCCCAGAGTGATTTCATGCAACTTTTCCTTGAAAGATTGACATCCTTCCATGAAATAAGTATTATTCTCATAGTAATCTGCTTAAGATTTCAAGCAGGTAAATTGAGGGAACTCATACTTAGAATTCATGTCACTTGTCTCCTAATTCAAAGAGTTAGGACTTTGAAGTTAGATACAAACTCTGAAGAAGCTTTCTGACTAAGAACAAAGGACCTTTAGGAGAACTATTTAATCTTTTGGAGTTTCAGTTTTCTCCTCTGTAAACTGGCAGTAATTATTGCTAACTCTCAATGGGGTTGTGCGGTTAAAGGAATTTATGTTGGGGTGCTCAGCAGATACTGAGCAGATCTTAAGTAAGCTGAGTGTGTCCTTTTCTATGTCCTTCCATATTCTTCCTAGGATGTGTTCTGGCCAACCTTGGGTCTATGTGGCTCGTGTTAGAGCAGTATGCCCTGCATCTCTTGGACCTGTCATAATACGCTTTTATATAAGCCTTCTTATAAAACATTTATGGAACTCCAGTTGAGATCTGATTGGCAATGAATACTCATTTCCATGGTGATGATTACTCTGGAATGCAGGCTGAACAACACACTACTGTACATCTATAAATACAAAAGGCACAAAAAGAGAGAAAGACGTATCCACTATCTTCTTCCTTCGATATGGTATTAGGGTTCTAAAATTAGCTTCTGAACTTAAAAAAGGTCTAAATTTTATTTTTTAAGAACCACCACAAAAGAAAAAAAAAGTTTCTTATTTTCATAGATACTTTCCTAAATCTTTTAAAGCAGTTGATTCGGGGGGACAAGGATTTTTAACAGCTGCTCAATCAAGGAATTACCAGACATTAATTCATTCCTTCATGTTGTATAATTCCCACTAGAATGCACACAGCATGAAAGCAGCGACCTGGTCTATGCAGAGCTGTATCTCCAAGTCTTAGAGCAGAACTGTGAATAACAGCTTACAGGTCTCAATAACATGTGTGAGATGAAGGAGTGCGTGACATGAATATGTGAGTGGGTTGAGCACTCTGTGCATGTGATGATAGGTATATGGAGGTGTAGAAGGTTCTCTCCTGCCCACAAGGACGTTGAATTCTAATTCAGGCGACAGGGCTCTTAGAGAAGGGGGGAGCGCATACCACCAGCGAGCACAGGGGTGGCGGCACTGAGTAGACAGAGCAGGTACCTGCCTTCGCTGTTCAGGTTCACTGTGGGGATGGAAAAACCACTTGCTCCTGCCAATCCTCACCCTGACAAGGCTTTTTAGTAGACACGTTTGGCACTGAAACAGGGACCGTATTCATGCTCCAAAGATGCCACCGTTTAAGTTTATCTTAATGCTGAAATTAACAAACAAAAGCGAAAAGAAACTTGCCATGATCTAAGAATATAGTTCTGTTTGTCTATATGCGCATTGTCTATTATTAGTTTAATTTTTCTGGTGTACAATGTGGTTTTCTGAGGCTATGCTGGACTTTTTTCCGAAAATAGTCATTCTACTTTTTGAGAATTTAACAATATTCTAATGCCAGTGATAAATATGTACATGTATAGTTGGGTTTGAAATTGATAAACACAATATCTTGGACTCCTAGCCTAGTTAAAGCATAGGACATGGTGGGTGGTCAGAATTCAGATTAGTACAGGAATGGGATATTCTCTAAAAAATAGAATATTGTGTGTAATTAAAAAAATATTTTTATTTATTTCAGAGAAAAAGGGAGAAGGCGAGAGAGATAGAAACATCAATAATGAGAGAGAACCATTGGCTGGCTGCCTCCTGCATGCCCCACACTGGGGATCGAGCCCGCAACCCAGGCATGTGCCCTGACTTGGAATCGAACCGTGATCTCCTAGTTTATAGTCGATACTCAACCACTGAGCTATACTGGCCGGGCTTGTGTCTAATTTTAAAGATGAAAATACTCAGTGGATAATTAAAAAACAAATATGTTTCAAATGCATAACACCCTCAGAGATACCCATTAAATAAACTTTTGCTTATATTCTTCAAGTTATAGTCACATATTCAAAATATGTATGAAATATGTAGATCAATGTACATTTGAAAAATACATTTGAAAATATGTTGTCATAATTATAAAATGTCAAACATTTTTACCCTTTCTACACATGTCACTGAGTGACGATTGTGTCAGCCTCTGCTCTGTACGGTCTGTAAGTATGGGGTAGATAGTTGGGGCGAATTGCAGATATGCTTCTCTCTTTATAGAGTTACAATCTAATGAATGAAGCAGATCTTAAACTGAAATGGTATTTTACTTACAAAATGTACAACTGAGTGCAGGGTTATGGGACAGATAAGAACAAATGGAGAACCTAATCCATATCTCATGGAAGTTTCTTCTGACAAAGCACAACTTAGGCTGAAAGGCCAAGGATAAGAAGGCGATCTCTTGATAGAAAGAGGTCATGGTCTTTGGGAGGGAAGGGTGTTAAGCACAGGGAACAGCACAAGCAAAGACTCTGAGGGAAGACCACCAACACTTCCTGGTGTGCAGAGAGTAAGGCAGTGGGAAATGAGGTTGAGAGATAGGCAGGGATTATGTTAGGCAGGATCAGATGCCAGGTTTGGGGTTTGGGTGAGGAAAATGGAGGGCCTCTGATGGCTTCAAGCACTGGAGTGAGCATGATCTGACTTACATTTTAAAAATGATGATCCTGCCAAAACCAGTTTGGCTCAGTGGATAGAGCGTCGGCCTGCGGACTGAAAGGTCCCAGGTTCAATTCTGGTCAAGGGCATGTATCTTGCTTGCGGGCACATCCCCAGTGGGGGGTGTGCAGGAGGCAGCTGATTGATGTCTCTCTCTCATTGATGTTTCTGACTCTCTATCTCTCTCCCTTCCTCTCTGTAAAAAATCAATAAAATATATTTAAAGATGATGATCCTGGCTACAATGCCAAGAGGGGAGTGGTAAGGTTCCATCCGAGTTCCCAGGTAAGAAGTCACTGGGTATTGGACTAGGGTGGTGCCAGGGGGGTCGAGAAAAATGAATTCACTCAAGATCTGTCCTGGAGGAGAGGGCCGTGGTGCCACTGAGTTTGCTGCTGTGTTGGGTGTGAGAGAGGAAACATTAGGGAGCATTGATAGATGTTGATGTGAACAAGACTGACTCCATCTTCGAAGCTCCTGCTTTTTTATCTGTTCAAGTTTTTATGCTGTCATTTCTGACTAGCCTAACGAGTTTCAGGCAATAATATCAGTACCTTATTGATAAAGATTATCTGTGCTCTTTAAACTTACACCATGTAGCCATGGAGATTCTTGCCAGTAACTGCCAGCATGGCATGAGCCCAAGATAAATATCAAAGTAGATGCTAGCCTGTAAATGACTTACCCCCTTCAGTAAATCCTGTTATATTCTATGGAGTTGCCTATCTCATTTTAAAAAAAATATATATATATATAATTGATTTTTTACAGAGAGGAAGGAAGAGGGAGAAAGTTAGAAACATCGATGAAAGAGAAACATTGATCAGCTGCCTCCTGCACACCCCATACTTGGGATGGGCCTGCAACCAAGATACATACCCTTGACCCGAATCGAACCTGGGACCCTTGAGTCTGCAGATCGACTCTATCCACTGAGCCAAACCAGTTAGGGCACCTATCTCATTTTTTGGTCTCAAGTTACCTTATTGGTCCAGTGGTCACTGTACTTTGCTCCATCCTCAGACACAGAGTTAGAAAGGACAGATCTCAGCCTTCTGGAATGAACATCTCATTGGTGGTGGAAACATTTACTCATTCGTGGATGATGGGAGGAGATTTGGTTTGAAAGAATTTAGTTTGGGGCATGTTGTTTGAAATGTCCACACCACATTTTTTATTTTTTTATATTTTTTAGAATTCTATTGTATGAGTTAAAACAACTAGTTTTGGAACAATGTTTGATTTTATTCTAGTTTAATTTAAATATGATTCTAATGCACATCCTTATGGTTTTATCTTTACCAGTAGCTCCGATTGGTTTCCTTAGGGAAAATGCTAGGTTAAATGCTTTCTGGTGTGTTATTAGGATTTTTCTTTATTTCTAAGTGAGTGAATTTTACAATATATACTTTTGAGTATATAGTGGTTGTTTTTAGAGATTTACCCATTGGCAACCTTGGTATGAAATCTACCAAGGAATCTTAATTACCAATAACTAAATAACTGGCAGAGGAAATCTGAGACAGCCCTATGCAGGCCCCCCAACCAAGGATAAGTCTTATAAAGAAGGTTATACAATTTCTTACTTTTTTACCAAAAAAATTTTTTTTTTTTAAATTTCAGAGAGAAAGGGAGAGGAAGAGAGAAACATCAATGATGACAGAGAATAATTGATCAGCTGCCTCCTGCACTCCCCCTACTGGGGATCAAGTCCACAACCCAGGCACCCCGGCATGTGCACTAACCTGGAATCGAATCATGACCTCCTGGCTGAGCTACAGTTTCTTACTTTTAAAATTATATTACCGAGTTTCAAGTCATATTAATTTACTTTTATATATTTGGGGTTTATTATTTGTTTAATTTTCTTAACTTATTAAAAAACATTTTCAGCACTTAGCCCTTGACTAAAGACTCCTAGTTAAGTAAAATATTAGTCAAAATTCCATTAGGTCTTAATTCATAAACTACATATACTTAGTGGGAAATTAAAAGCCTAAATATTTCTAATTACTTTGATTGAATAAAATTAAGATTATGTATTATTTCTGTCTGTTTTTTTCTTTAGGTTGTTTTAATTCACCAAATAGTTAATCTTTTCTCCCAAGTGTCTTGATGAATTTTGACTTAGCTCTTCCTTTCCAAAGCCATTGTATCTATTCTTGTTATACTCAGAATACTTAAGGGGTACATAATTACTATACTTTCTTTTAAATCATCAAATGACACTGAAGTCTGATCCATTTAATTAGATGTGCTGTCTTCTCAGTTTAATATAAATTTTGTTTCTCTTTCCCTACCTTCTGAAAAATAGTCATATTTCTAGTACATTCTTTTCATTCTTTTCCTGCTATTTTATCAGGAAGGGTTGAGCCTGCAAGTTATATATGAGGGTGCCCTTTGGGGTCACTTATTGGGGTTAAGAAGAAGCAAATAAAAGAAGAATAAGCATTCTTTCTTTGTCTCATCCCATAAATAAAGAGAAAAACTGCTATGTAGATGGGGCAAGAGCCCTGTGGGAGGGCCAGGCAGATATGGTCCCAGAAGTTTCCTCATTTATCTCAGCATCTATTGGGTTCTGTTTAAAACAATATCCTTTTCTTCAGGTGTCTTAAAAGTGTGCCATGCCAGGAAGTTATAGGCAGTGTAGTGAAACAGAGGGGGCACCTCTCTGGGCGGGCATTCCAACTCCCCTTAAGAAAACACAAACTGCTAAGCAAACGGAAAAAGGGCTTTGGTTAGGGCACCAGTTGGCAACAATAGGCTTTTCATAATTATAGTGATTTTCTTTCAAACTCAAACATTTGAATGAAATCTTCTCCTGCCTATAAAAAGAACGAAACCATGCTCTAAACAGTGGTTTCTAAGCCTTAGTTTACATAAAAATCTTAAGAGAAGCTTGTGAGTTCCAGGCACAACCTCACAAGATTTCTGGTTCTGCAGATCTCAGGTGAAGACTTCTGAGGCAGGTGGCCACGGTCCATCAGCGCTCCATGGACCACTGCGGGCTCATCTGATCCAGGTCATTCTCAGAGGGTGTGAAACAAGTTCTGAGGGGCTTCGAGGACTTAATGTCACATGATGTAGAAAGGGCCAACCTCTAAGTCACCATCTTCCAGCTCCCAGAGTCTTTTAGGATTGAGTTTGAAACAGTGTCCAATCAAAAGTCTCATCTTGATGTTCTACCAAAGGTCAACTTTTCTTTTTAAAGACAGAAAAGAGATTTTTAAAAGCAAGACTTTGCGAGTTAGAGTATCTGAGGCTTAAGTCTCATATTCTGTCATTGAAAGGAGAAAATCCTTGGGTGGTTACTTTAGCTTTTGGCCTCATTTCGCAGTCTGTAAAATGGAGATAATAAGAGCACTGGCCTCCTGGTGTGGTTATAAGGAGTAATGTGATAATGCATATGAGACTCTAATGAGTGCAGTTGTAATTGTCATTATTTTTCTCTAGGAATCAACATATACTGAAAATTTATGAAACTGGTAATTCTGCACTTGTTTATTGGGGTGTTTTACATATGCACATCCCCATTCCCCAAACATAACAACATAACACACAGTTGTAGTTTTTGTTATTTCATCTGAGTGGAGGGGGAAAGTATTTCTCTACTATAACACTAGGATATAGTGTTTAATTGGGGGATTTCAAATCTCTTGAGCTTTCTTTGTTTCAATAAAATATTTCTTTTTACCCTGCCATGCAATTCATGAAATATGACCTATTCCCTGAATTACTAGCCATTTGTTTCCAAGCAACGTAAAAATCATAGTTTCTATAGCTTTCTCCCTATAAAATAAATATAGGCAGAATTCTGTGATGAAAAAAAGTAGCAATGCAATGTATAAGAAATTCTGTGAACTTCTACTTCTCCCTTTTTAAATTAATGTATTCTTGTAAAATGTTTTTGTAAAAGCCCAAGGGCCAAATATATGTCATTCTAAAAACTCAATGTACTAGTAGACCCACCCTGTTAAAACATAATTTAATTAATAGTGAAGAGGCATATTAACTAAATAAAAAATAACACAAAATATATTTAGATTAGACATATTTACTTTTTACAATATAATTATGTAACTAATTCTATGTAAAATTGAATAAACAATGATTACCTTAAAGTAGGTATTATTATGATTCATTCTTATTTAAAATAGAGGAGAAAAAAGGAGGAGGAGGGAGTGCCTGTCTCCAAGGCAGTGCATTGCTCAAGAATATGAGAAAGGAGAGAAGACTCGATCTATCAACAAATGTTTGCTGAGCAAACTGCCATGTACACAACACTATTTCAGGAGCTAGAGAGGAAATTTTAGTTCTAGAAAAGCTTATACTCTGATGATGATAAGAATACTTTTACAAAAAAATAAAGAAAAGAGTGAAGAAGAAGAAGAAGAAGAAGAAGAAGAAGAAGAAGAAGAAGAAGAAAGAGAAGAAGAAGGAGGAGGAAAAGGAAGACAAGAGCATACAATGGAGTTAAGACAGTCTCTTTAATAAATGGTGCTGGGAAATTTGGTCAGATCCATGCAAAAAAATAAAACTAGACTGCCAACTTACACTATACACAAACACAAACTCAAAATGGCTAAAGGACTTAAATGTAAGATGGGAAACCATAAAAATCCTACAAGACTCCATAGACAGCAAAATAGCAGACATATGTCATAGCAATGTCTATGATGTAGAGCCTAGGATAATGGAGACTAAGGAGAAAAATAAACAAATGGGACTACATCAAAATAAAAAGCTTCTGTACAACAAAAGAAACCATCAACAAAAAAATAAGAAAGCCCATTGCATGGGAGAATATATTTGCCAATGATATTTCCGATAAGCATTTAATCTCCAAAATTTACAAAGAACTCATACAGCTTAACAAAAGGAAGATAAAAAATGGACAAGGACCTAAGTAGATGCTTTTAGAAAGAGGACATACAGAAAGCCCAGAGACATATGAAAACATGCTCAAAGTCACTAATATCCAAGAGCTGCAAATCAAAATGACAATGTGGTACCATCTCACACCTGTCAGAATGGCAATCATCAACAAATCAACAAACGGCAAATGCTGGCGAGGCTGTGGAGAAAAAGGAATCCTCATGCACTGCTGGTGGGAATGCAGCCTGGTGCAGCCACTGTGGAAGACAGTTTGGAGTTTCCTCAAAAAACTAAAAATGGAACTCCCACTTGACCCAATAATCCCACTTCTAGGTCTATATCCCAAGAAAACAGAAACACCAATCAGAAAGGATATATGCACCCCTATGTTCATAGCAGCACAATTCACCAGAGCTAATATTTGGAAACAGCCTAAGTGCCCATTAGCAGATGAGAGGATTAAAAAACTGTGGTACATCTACACAATAGAATACTATCACGCTATAAAAAAGAAGGAACTTTTACCATTTGCAACAGCATGGATGGAAATGGAGAGCATTATGCTAAGCGAAATGAGCCAGCCGGAGAAAAATAAATACCACATGATCTCACTCATGTGGGATATAATGATCAACATAATTTGATGAACAAGAAGAGATCCAGAGACAAATGACAGGGATAGGTGGGGGAGGTGGTTAGAGAGCAACCAAAGGACTTGTATGCGTGCATATTAGCATAACCAATAGCCATAGACTCTGGGGTGGTGGGGGCTTGCCCTGGGTAGGAATGGTTGCTGCGGGTGGGGTGATGTCAATTGAGGAAAAAGGAGACCTATGTAAAACTTAAGATAATAATAATAATGAAGAAGAAGAGGAGGAAGCGGAGGAGGAGGAGGCAGAGGAGGAAAAAGGAGGAGGAGAAGGAAGGGGGAGGTGAAGAAGAAGAAGGTGAAGGAGGAGGTGAAGAAGGAGGAGGTGAAGAAGAAGGTGAAGAAGAAGGTGAAGAAGAAGGTGAAGAAGGTGAAGAAGGTGAAGAAGAAGGAGGAGGAGGAGGAGGAGGAGGAGGAGGAGGAGGAGAAGTAATAGTAGTAGTAGTAGTAGAGGAAGAGGAAGAAGAAGAGGAAGAAGAAGAAGAAGAAGAAGAAGAAGAAGAAGAAGAAGAAGAAGAACAACAAGAAGAAGAACAAGAAGAAGAACAAGAAGAACAAGAAGAAGAAGAAAGAACACTCATACAAAAACTAGAAGAAATTTAAGAAGAGCGTACAAATATAGGGTCTGGCCTCTAAGTTGACAGACATTCAGAGTAAGGAAGTAAAAGTGGGCGAGAAGAATTCCTATGTGAGCTTGCCTTGGTCAGGGTCTTATGGAGGTACAACTGCAGGATGGAGTTTGGTCCCCACAATTAGAGGAAATGAGATTTCATGGAAGTACTGTAATGAACAGCTCTGTGAAGGGAGTGAGTGGAAGGCAGTGCCTACAGGAGGAAAAAGGGGATTGATTCCCTGAGAATCTGGAGAGACCGTGTGGAGGTATGAGGGGTTTAGGAGAGGGTGCTAAGTCCGCTTTTAATAACCCACACCCGGTTTTTATAGCATGGACTGTCATTGCCAGTAAGTACGAAGGGCTGTGATTCTATGCACCTCTTAATTCTGGATGCCAAGGACGGCGATGTATACTGTGGCCAGTGACTAATCATTTAAAAAAAAAACAAGCCTCCACACATTAAGCACTAGGTTGACTAAAAATAGACCCATTACCTTCTACCAAAACAACACCATTAAGGATCTAAACCAACTGGGTGGCCTTTCTCTCTACCAAAGCCAAGTTTTGTTAGAAGATGTGAGCAGCTCAGAGTCACCTGAAGGTAATGTCCGAGCTGCGTTCACTGGAAAGTGATGAGAGCCGCGTCGGTCCAGCTGCCCGGAGCAGGTGGGCCATCCGGGCCTCAGTCTCCTGGGCAGCCATAACCCCTCTCTGGGAGTTCCCCGCTGGGAGCACACCCTTTCCTAGCAGCTCAGACATTTCTCCAGACTTCGGATCTCTGTTACAAATGCAGATGTTGGAGGATCCCTCATCAGTTCTCCTCCGATGTTCTCAGCTCTCTCTCAGCAACCCCCTTGGCCCTCATGGGAAAAGCAGAATTCTTACACCTTCTGCTTCACTGGCTCCTGAAATTGTGCTCCACTTTCAACCCAGCATTTTTTAAAAAAATATCTTTTATTGATTTTCTACAGAGAGAAAGGGAGAGGGATAGAGAGTTAGAAACATCGATGAGAGAGAGACATCGATCAGCCGCCTCCTGCACGCCCCCTACTGGGGATGTGGCCGCAACCAGGATACATGCCCTTGGCCGGAATCGAACCTGGGACCCCTCAGTCCACAGACAGACGCTCTATCCACTGAGCCAAACCGGTTTCGGCCCAACCCAGCATTTTTATCATTTCACCATGGAGAAGACATGTAGGCCCCAGGCACTCAATGCTGCAGTGAATACTTTCAGCCACGCAGAGAGACACCGATGATGGAACATCCCTGTGACTACGAGTGGCCCGTTTCCTCAGGGAAGGTCTGACTCACCGGCACCAGCACTGTCTCCAAGGCAGTGCATTGCTCACGGATAATGATGTTTTCACGTCTTGGTGAAAACACCACCATCCACCCAATGATCTTATGTCCAATTTAAAGTTACAGCCCTTCTGCAGGGTGACTGCAGAATGATGGGGGACTATGGTATTTTAGCGGCCGCTATGAGAGGGTCAGGGCAGTGACCGGAATCTCTATGGGGCTCTTGGTTTGCTTGGACTGCTATCACTATTACAATTTCTGTGACGTAAGCCGCAGACAGTTATTATCTCACAGTTCTGGAAGCTGGATGTCCAACATCATGGCGTCGAAGGGGTTAATTGGGGTCGGTTTCTCCTGACAGCTGTGAGGGAGTGTGTATTCCCTGCCTCTTCTCTGGCTGCCAGTGGTTTGCTGGCGAACTTTAGCTCTCCTTGGCGTGGAGATTCATCGCCTGAGCTCCGCCTTCATCTTCATGTGACATCTGACATTTTCATAAGTGTGTGCATCTGTGTCCCAACTCCCTCTGTTTATAAGGACATCAGTCATAGTGGATTAGGTGCCTCCCACACTCCCAATATAACCTCATCCTGATGAATTAATTTAACAACAACCCATTTCCAAGCAAGGTCACATTCTGAGGTACTAGGGGGCTAGGACTTCAAAATATGAATTTTGGAGCACCCAATTTAACTCATAACAGTGGTGTTATGGTGAAATTAGGCCACCTAAAATTAGAATCATTCTTGAAAAGATTTTACAGCTTCTATATAGAAGTTGACCTCTCATTGGCTCTTATCTCTCTATCTAGCCTACTATGGTGCACACTTTCCAGAGATTCTAGTTTTGTTCTAAGTTTAAAATTTCTTCTTCAAAGCATTTCTCCCCACAGGAAAAACCACAGATCTTTAGGGGAGACACATTATCAAAAACTTTCCCAGTAGATTTTATCCTCAGGAAGCTCTTTCTTTAGGTGAAATTTTGCCGATTTCTCTCTCCGCCCTCATGTCTTTCCCCTCAGGCCCTCATGGGATAATATAGAATTCAGAGACTATTTGAGCTCTGGCTGGTGTATCTCACTTGGTTGGGTGTCATCCTGTGCACTAAGAGGCTGCCGGTTCAATTCTGGTCCCCTCATAGCGGGTGTGCAGGAGGCAACTGGTCAATGTTTCATTCTCACATCAGTGTTTCTCTTTCTCTCCCTTCCTCTTTTTCTAAAAACCAATTTAAAAATATATTAAAAAAAAAACTATTTGATGAGGATCTAGAAGACAAAAGGGTTTTCTTTCGTTTATTCATTTCATAGGTGGTGTTGAGCATCACTCTTGGTGGTATGACCTTTGCAGGCCCCTAAGTATGAAAATATGACCAAGGCTCTCTCCTTGCTACCTGGGTCTGGTACTCTAGTGGTAAAGCCAAATGAAGATAACCTTCTTGAATGAAGCAATCTCATTTTCTGAAATTAAAAAAAAAAATTACCCTTCTGCAAAGCAATGTGAGATTTGACATACTGACTAAAAGAGGTCAGAGAGAAAACAAGGCAGATGGCATCTCAGCCTGAATAGATACTCAAAACTAGGTCCCTTTTCCTGAAACTCACTTCGTGGTTCCCAGCACGCATTCCTAGACTCCTCTAAGGACCTTGATCATGACTCTTGTGGTTAGTTTGTTACAGAGTCAAGCAGCTGTTGCATAATTTGCATTTTAGGTGTTTTGGTAGCATCTTCTGTGTATAAATTATGTTATATAGCCTTTAAAATTTCAGATCAAATAGTTAGAGATATTAAAATACACCAGCAACCAAAAGTTATCACTGTTCTTTCTCCAATTCTTGATGAAAACTACAAAGAAACACAATTCATACCCACAAACCAATGGGCAAAGTACCAGTTGCTCAATAGGCCATGTAGCAAAAACCAAGCCAAGTAACTGAGAAGCTTTTCTTTATCTTAAAGGCACCCGGGGTTTAATCCAACGTACCTTCTATTTCCACATGCCTCTGCCCTACTACGCAGGAGCTGAGTCTCTACTGTCATTTCAAAATTTCCCAGTTCTGATTACATGCTTAAGTGCCAGTTGTTTGTAATGGGAGCTCAGATAAAAGTGATGGGAGACTGCATGTTTAAGAGAGTCCTTGATTTTTGCACCAGTCCTCATGTGCTTGTTGAAATGTAGAGACTACAAAGTAATAGCAAACACATACATGGAGCTACGTACCAGCACCATTCCAAGTGCCTGACTAATATTAAGATATTCAACCACCAGCATAAAACACCACACAAAGGACAGCATTTGGACAACTGAGTAGCCAGGGTCAGTCCCCAAGAATATGTTCTGGAGGTACACTGACTTTAACTAGGGCATTGATAGGGTTATCACCCATTTGAAACTATCTGGTTAAAAACCAGAGAAGCGGGCTGTGTTTGAGGTGTGTGAATAGGTGAAAAAATGTGATTAACTCCCCACAGAGTCACCCACAGTCAAATGGAGGGGTAATTTGGGAGCATGATAGGACAGCATGAAAAAGAGATGTAAGTTGTCTCTGAAAATGAAAGGGGAGGGTAGTGCACAGGTCAGTTTTCAATGAGGAAGCGTCTGCTATTCAAACTGAACCCCACATTTATGTATGTATGTATGTATGTATGTATGTATGTGTTTTACATGTATACATATCTTCCCACATTTAGATGCACCTGAAGAAGTAAGCATGAAGCCTCTACCAGAAAAGTAGAGAGGGACATAGTTGGTTCTGGCCCCAAGTTTGCCCTCCCTCAGAGCCTTCAGCAAGCATTTACCAAGGGCCTGCTGATAGCGGGCATGTTAGTGGGTGCCAGGCCTACAAAAATTTGGGGAACTCAGCCTACACAATGGACCATGCTATGAAGCCAGCACTCGATGTTGGAAAGCCACTAAACGTTCACCCAGCAGGATGGGAACTCGGGAAGGGGAGGTTTTGGGGAAGCTGGTGATGGGCTTTCAAACAGAGCAACATGTTCACAGGTGTGACATATTCAGAATTAATTTCCAAATAGATCCCCCAAATCTGACCTCAGTTGTAAGCCTGAGTTTTTCCAAACTGACCCCTTCCACCACTGGTAACTGTGTGATCACCACGAAGCCCGTATGGCGTGATTATCCTAACTGTGAATATTCTGTCTCTTCATCAGGACACATGTCCCAATTTGGTCATCGTGGTTAATAGAGATGCAATTTGTAGCAGGTTTCACCTTCTGCTCTCGCTGCGGACAGCACAGCACAGGGTTATCAATTTCCCTGAAGGCAGAAATTTCTCAGGAGTGGCTAAACAGAATGCCTTATAGAGCAAATGCATTTTCTTAGGAAGGGATAAGATACATTCTTAAAAACTTCAGCATGTTAATTTTTATTCTAAACTTAATTGAACTTCCACTCACAGCTATCTTCTTGAATGATAAGTTATTCTATTCAGAAGGCATTTGATTGATATTCTGAACTTCTCATAGAATAGATTTATTTACTTGAAACCATGTCTGTGCAATGGTTGTTACCTGCACAGAAATAAAAGGATCTCTATTTTCAGTCCAGAATCAAATATGCATTGTGATAAATAGGCATTTAGAGTTTTATTAAGATAAATGCATCACAATATTTGTATTGCAGCAACATCTATCTGCTGCTTCTGATTTCATTAAATAAGTTACATTTAATACAGTACAAAATAGCTATTTACACAGTCAAAAAATAAAGTTATGGACTGGAGGCCTATATTTTAACCATTCAGCACCTGCAGTGTTTTCAACAAATGTATAAATTTGATTGATTTTTAATTATGACAGAGTTTGCAGCTTGCTTGTTACTTTAATCCAATTTTAAGGAAAAGTCCCTAGTTTTGTAGTAGTGTGAAGGTGACTACTTGAAGAGAATTAGAGGAAAGTGCTTCTTAAACCTTTGCGGAATGCATTCCATGTCAGCAGTGTCATTTTGTAAAGCATATCATTCTTTGCAATTTGTTAGCTGTGTAATCGTGGGTGAGTTAATATTTCTCAACTGCTATTGATTCAGTTATGTGATAGGGTTGATATCATTTCTTATCAGAGATATCGTGGGGAGAAAGCGAAATGGCTGTTTAACCATGTGCCTGAATTTAAACCCCTTGCTCTACAGCGACACCATAATCCCTTCATGTCAATCTACTGGTCCAGCTTAGTGATTACCTTCAGAGGTGGGGACCCCGAATACCTCCTGAGCAAAAGAGCAAACACACTAAATCCTTTCTAAAAAGAACCTCTAAGACTGTTCTTATGTCCCAAAGTGGTCTGTCCTCCTTCCCCAATAAATACATCATGTTCACTCGCCTACAGAACTACTTGATTCCTTTTGATCTTTTCGATCCTTCAGCCTCTGTTCTTTAGCAGCACACTGTCAGCTGATGACCTTACTTTATATTTCATAGAAGTATCCTGGGGAGAAAGACTTCATTTTCCATTCCAAATACACCACGTTACCGAAATTCCTCTTCTCTCCCATTTTATTGAACTGTCTTTCCTTCTATCTGTATAACACAAACCGGTCCACTGTGTGCTGGAGGTTTACCTCTCTCACTATTCAATAAAGTCTCCCATGCAGTTATTTTTAATGTCTCCCAGAATCACCAGTTTCTTCCTCTTCACTGGCACAGTCCCATGAGCATTCTCATCTGTTGTCAGATTTTCCATATGACATATTTTCCATATCTTAACAAAAAGTGAGTGTTTTCCTTGGGCCACATCGCCCTTGAAAGGCTATCCCATCTCTTCATCCCCTTCCCAGCAAGGGCTTACACCTTCTTTCTCAACTTTCGTAGCCCCCGTATTCTTGACGAGAGGCCCATTGCAGGAAGATTCCTGCAAGAATAGGGCTTCCTGCAGCAGTCCCCGCTGCCATCTCCTGCCGCCCTGCCTGCTTCCCTCCCATCTCCGCTGCCCAGCTTGCTTGCTTGCTTGCTTCTCTGCAGCATCCCTCCTTTCTGCAGCGTTGGCTTCCTTCTACACTGTCTTCAGTCTTTGCTCTGCATGGGAATATGCAAACTAACTGCCATCTTGGTTGGGCTAATTTGCATACTTGCTCCTGATTGGCTGGTAGGCGTTGCTTGTGTGTGTAGCGGAGGTATGGTCAATTTGCATGTTTCTCTTTTATTATATAGGATAATACACTCCAGCAAGCCTTTCATCTCCCTCACGCCATTTTTGTCACAGTCACCAACACTCTCCATCTTGTCTAATCCAAATGTGAATTCAAAGTCCTCTTCCTACGTGACCTCTTAGTAGCATTCGACCTAGATGACATTCTCCTTCTTGAAGCATTTCTTATCTTCCAGGAAGCCACACACCCTCTGGGGTTTACACCTACATCACTGACCATTTCTTCATTTTCTACCTTTAAATGTAGGAATGCTTCAGAACTGGGTCCTTGGTGTTTTCTCTCCTTTGCTGAACTCAGATGATCCCCTGGTCTAAATGTCATCTAAACACTGATAATTCCCAAACATATTATCTCCAGCTCTAACTGCTCAGATGTCTAGACAGGTGTAGTCAATATTCCAGTTACCACTTGGATGACTAATGGAGGCTCACAGTTTGTAAGGCCTAGATTGAATTATAAATTTATTAAACTCCTTCCCCACAAACTTTGCTTCTCTGTCATTTACCCTTATTCCTCACATATTTAACCCACTATAATAAATCAGAATTCTTCCGCCATAATATGTCAGAAACCTTTGACATCTGACCATGTCCACAACCATGACCTCTAATTACCCCTGTCCAAGCCCCTCATCTCCTCTGGCAGTAACCAAAATACCAAAGCAGCATTGCTGAACTTTGACATCATGAAACTATGTGCCTCCACATGGGATGACACATACAACAACACTTAGGACACAGTCTTGCCAAAAACATATGAACGGTATCTATTGAAGCTATAAGAATGAGTTTCAGTTTATAGGAGACAAAGGGAATGAGAGACATGGTAAACATCATAATGAAACAATCACACACATTCTGATTATGGGACATTTTACTAGATAATTAGTTCATTCTCTTCAAAAAGTCAATGTCATGGTTGGGGAACAGAGCGTGTATGTGGAATATACCAGATTAATAGAGGCTAATGCATGAGCTTCAAATATTATCTGGAGAATAAAATAATTTAAAAAAAACAAAGGAGTTTAAAAATTAAATAGACCTTAGGTAATATCAGTAAACTATTAATTTTTTTAGTCACATTATGAAATTGAGGCTATTAGGAATAACATCCTTTGGTCATCTAATATCTGAATTAAGTGTGCCATGATGTTTACAACCTAATTTCAAATGTTTCTTCAAAACCCATACACCTAGGGTGTAGCAATATGGAAAAATGTTAATAAAACTTAGTAGTGGATATTTGATATACCATTCTTTAAACATTTCTATTTGTTTGAAATGTTGAATGTAAAAATGTTGAAGCAAAACTAGTGGTGGTGTTCTAGAAAAGTACCCTCCAAAGCTATGCCCCAGTTATACTGTCATTCTGCATTCTTTATTGGGAACCATTTTATGAAAATTCCCTATTCTGTAATATTACCTAAATATCACCTACTTTTCTTTTCCAAATATGATGCAATTTTTAACAAGTGACTGGCAAGAAATGTGTTTGAGGGCCTCAAAGGCAGGTGTTCAGTACAATATTAAAGCCACTGTGTAGATACTGGCTTGGAAATATCAAGTCCTAAGCTCAACACTTCCATTAATATGTTGGCCAAGCCACTTAAATACCTACATTAATCAAGTCTCAATTTTATTTCATATTAAAGGATCTGGATCTCATATGTTCTATTTCTAACTAATGAGTCAAGGCTATGAATTTGTATGGTTTAGTAATATTAGATACCATAAAGACATAGCATGTCTACAATATAGATCTATAATACATAGTGCAGAAATCACACAGCCCTTTTGATGCATTTAATCTATAGTTTACATTACAAAAAAAATTGAAATGTGCCACAAAGTCATAAATATTGAACAAGAAGGTGTTGACATGCAAAATAGTTCTGCATCACGTGTGTGAAGCTCATTGAAATCGTCATTAAGTGACTTTATGTCTTTAAAAATGAGGAGGAATATAAAAAGCAGATCAAGTGACTTTATGTCCTAGAAAATGAGGAGGAGCATAAAAAGCATAATTCTGTGAGTTTCAGGAAAGTTCATCAGTAGGCCAGTAAATATTATGGTGGGTCCAGCAACCACGAAATAATGTGTATTCTCTTTAATCCTATGGCACAGGTAAGCTTAGAACTGGTACCCCCATCAACAGATGAAGTATTTGTGTCAAATATCTGTTACCCATCACCCTCTTATCGAATGCTTCAAAAGTAGTATCTAACCATTCACCGGGGAAAGGGTCCTAATTTCAAGGCTTTGCAGGACGCTCCAAATATAAGATCCCTAATGTTCTGAAGATCTTTGGAGCGTGTGAGTCACAGTAAACAAAGTGGTCACATATGCAATGCTCTCCACATTTTACTCAAAATCAGTGTGATTCGGAAAGGGCCCCTGAACATTAAATAGAATATTGGCCTTTAGCAATTATTAAGATAAGTGCTCGTGAGTTTCAGTTTTATATCCCATATATGAACTAAAACTCATGAAGAGGAACAGCAGTGAGGTGGTTGCCAGAGAGGAGTGAGTGGGAGCGAGGGGTGAGGGGTGGGGAGGTGGGGTGAGGGTAAGTAAATCCTAATTATGGTGACAGAAGAAGATTTGACTTTGGGTGGTGAGCACATAGTGCAATATATAGATCTTATAACATAGAAGCCCACACCTGAAACCTATATGTTCATGTTAACCAGTGTCACCCCAATAATTTTTTTCTTTATTGATTAAGTTATAACATATGTGTCCTTAGCCCCCATTGCTTCCCACCCCACCCCCCACTCATGCCCTCATCCCTCTGTTGTCCGTGCCCATTGGTTAGGCTTATATGCATGCATACAAATCCTTTGGTCGATCTCTCCCCCTAACCCCCACCCTCCCCTTCCTTCCCTCTGAGGTTTGAAGGTCTGATCAATGCTTCTCTGTCTCTGGATCTGTTTTTGTTCATCAGTTTATGTTGTTCATTATATTCCACAAATGAGTGAGATCATGTGATATTTATCTTTCTCTGACTGGTTTATTTCGCTTAGCATAATGCTCTCCAGTTCCATCCATGCTGTTGCAAATGGTAAGAATTCCTTCTTTTTTTACTGCAGCATAGTATTCCATTGTGTAGATGTACCACAGTTTTTTAATCCACTCATCTGCTGATGGGCACTTAGGCTGTTTCCAAATCTTAGCTATGGTAACTTGTGCTGCTATGAACATAGGAGTGCAGATATCCTTTCTGATTGGTTTTCTAGTTTCTTGGGATATATTCCTAGAAGTGGGTTTACTGGGTCAAATGAAGTTCCATTTTTAGTTTTTTTAGGAAACTCCATACTGTTCTCCACAGTGGCTGCACCAGTCTGCATTCCCACCAGCAGTGCACAAGGGTTCCTTTTTCTCTGCATCCTCGCCAACACTTGTCATTTGTTGATTTGTTGATGACTTGATGACTGCCATTCTGACAGGTGTGAGATGGTACCACATTATAATTTTGATTTGCATCTCTCGGATAATTAGTGATTTTGAGCATGTTTTCATATGCCTCTTGGCCTTCCTTATGTCTTCTTTCAAAAAGTATCTATTTAGGTCAGTTGCCCATTTTTTTGAATGGGTTGTTTATCTTCCTTTTGTTAAGTTGTATGAGTTCCCAGTAAATGTTGGAGATTAAGCCCTTATAGGTGATAACATTGGCAAATATGTTCTCCCATGCAGTGGGCTTTCTTGTTGTTTTGTTGATGGTTTCTTTGGCTGTGCAAAAGCTTTTTCTTTTGATGTAGTCCCATTTGGTTATTTCCTCTTTAGTTTCCATTGCCCTAGGAGCTGTATCAATGAGGAATTTCCTTCAGCAAATGTCTGAGATTTTGCTGCCTGTGGATTCCTCTAATCTTTCCATGGCTTCCCATCTTATGCTTAAATCCTTTATCTATTTTGAGTTTATTTTTGTGTATGGAGTAAATTGGTGATCTAGTTTCATTTTTTTGCATGTATCTGTCCAATTTTCCCAACACCATTTATTGAAGAGACTGTTTTGACTCCATTGTCCCAAGAAACTTAATAAGTAAAAAATTAGGTAACAGAAACAAACAAAAAAAAATAAGTTCTGTGATTTCTTGGAGACTTAACCTGCCTATTTGATTCTGCCACCTAGCCAATAGAATAGCTACTGCAATGAGAGATTTATAATTTTGAGAAGTTTATTAATTTTATCAGATCTCTTCTAACAGAACAATGTTGAATAAATGAGGAAGCCAAACAGAATGTATAGACAGGAGTATCAACACCTACAAGACAGATCATATTAATTAGCAAATTTTAAAAGTTTGCCTTCAAAATTTTGGCTTAAATTGGGTCAGAGGGAAGCACACTGAATGAGCAACATTTTACAGCAAGAATGAAAAATGATGCTTCCAACCCCATGTCATTTCCTGACCATCGTCCAACTTTGGCAAATCTTTAGACTTGGTTTAATCTACAGATCTTCTTATAGTATTCCATTTATTACATTTTTACCAAACATATTTTTCTTTGCCTTTTTTATTATAGAGGATTATTGCTATTTTAATTATTCATTCATGCCACAAACATTTCCGGAGAACCAAGCAAACATAAATAAAACATGGTCCATGCGTTAAAAAAATGAATAGGGTTCGGAAGGAGATCAGGGGAAGGTCATCTTATCCATGTTGTGTAAGTGTGTGAGCAGTGGAAAGGATGAGCAGAAGATATGACACACCAAGATGGAGGCATTAGGGGTAGGAGGAGGGAAGTGACAGGAATGAGCGGTTGGAAGAAAAGCTCCAGGTATAAGCAGCAGCATTCAGAAAGTCTTAGGGGACGGTGCGGGGAGAAGGGGAGATAACAAGACATGTTTGACCACCTACAAGTAGTTCAAAATGGATGCAATATAGAGTGAGAGATGCAGAGACAATTAGGGGGAAATCTCACATGTTGAGAGATGACCAAGAAGGATTGTAAACCATGAGTGAAGCTGGAATTTATTCTGAGAACAAAGAGCGATCTAAAAAAGTTTAAGGAAGCTACTAAAAAGAGTCCATTTGAGTTTTGAAAAGAGAGCACTGGTGTTTATGCACTGGGTGATGGGGGTGGGCTAAGAGGTTGGTTTTAGGGTTGTTGCCATAATCTTAACATTGTGGATGAAGGCAGTGGTGAGAATGGAAGAAAAAGAAGTGGACTGACAGAACTACAACCCCACAAATATGTTTGTAAGGTTAGCTACCTGAGAGAATCTGAAAATGTGTGAGGCATAAAACTCATGGATGAGAGTTAGATAGAGATATGAATCTCAGAAAAAAATCAATGTGTGACATTTATTGAGCAGCTGATGTTTGAAAATATTTCCCCTTGGTAGATAATGTTCTAACCAAAATGTTAGCAAAGGGAATACAAACAAAATGAAACAGAATGAAAAACAAACCCCTATCTCCTCAGCCACCAATTCTCTCCTCCAAATAATGGAGTCATTCTTCTCAAAAATATGCTAATGGCAGACATTCAACATTTATTGTACATCTGAACCTAATTGTGTAAACAGGCACAGTTCACAGAACACATTTTTAAAATGTGAAATGTGAAGGGCCGAAGAAAATAATAAAACCTTCCCCCCACATGCCAGTTAGCTTTTCATTTTGTCAAGCAGATAAAGCATATTTAATTCAATGATATAAAATGCAAAATATGGCTTATTGATTGCTCTGTGGCTCCAGAAATCATCCTTTATCCATGACTCTCTGGATGAGGGCAATAAAATCCGAAAAATCTCCCTGGGCATTAGGCCAACGTATGAGTCCCTGAGCCATAACTTGTCACCGTCACTGCTCCAATTTCCACCCCATCAGCTTGTCACACCCCACAGTAAGGGTGGGAGCAAAGGAGAAAGGGGGATTTTTGCGTCCCAAGTTCATGGCCCTGGCATTCATAGCTTTCCCCCTTTCAGTTTTCCTGAATTCTCTCCCAATGTCTCCCTACTCCACCAACAGAGGAATGCCATCCATGGATGTGGTCAATCTTCAGTGTTCTCAGTAATGGAACTCTTAGGGGATACACTCTAGACAAGGAAACCTCACAATCCTAATTAGTTTAGCATGGAATGGAAGACTGTATCCTCTAGTTCCCTTTGCTTTCAATCTCTCTCTTTTTTAAAAAAATATATTTTATTGATTTTTTACAGAGAGGAAGGGAGAGGGATAGAAAGTCAGACACATCGATGAGAGAGAGACATCGATCAGCCGCCTCCTGCACGCCCCCTACTGGGGATGCGCCCGCAACCAGTGTACATGCCCTTGACCAGAATCGAACCTGGGACCTTTCAGTCCCCAGGCCGATGCTTTATCCACTGAGCCAAACCGGCTTCGGCTGCTTTCAATCTCTTGATTGCCTGCCACGTTTTTTCTTCCAAAGTAATTCACCTTTTCTCCAGCCTGAGCCATCTCCCTCAGTTGACTTAAAGACCAGAACAGGAGTATATAAAGGATATGAGCATTAGAGTTAGGCAAATCCAAACTTTCTAATTTCCAGCTCTGGAGTCTTAGACAAGTCTGGCTGCCTCTGTTGCCTCATTTATAAAATGGGGATTACAAAATCCCTTTTCTTGGGTTTGGAAAAGTAAGTTTAAATAAGTCAATTCATATAATGTGCTTAGCATATGGCCTAGCTCTATGGAAGTGCTCATTTGAGTGCAGTGCTATTACTTCCGGAAGTATTGCTTCTTCCTCTATTTAGACCAGTGGTTCTCAACCTTCCTAATGCCATGTCCCTTTAATGCAGTTCCTCATGTTGTGGTGACCCTATATGGTTGAGGGTCACCACAACATGAGGAACTGCATTAAAGGGACGTGGCATTAGGAGGGTTGAGAACCACTGATCTACACTCTCTGGCTAGTTTCTTTAGAAATGGATGTGGTCCTGGATGTCTTCTTCAGGGATGCCCTAACCTAGCTTCTCCTCTCATCTTATTTTTAACGTTTCCTATGAGATAAACTGCAGTTTTCTGAACCTCTCCAGCCTCCATCAGCCCGTTCTGATTTAAATCTGGTTTTGTTTATTTGTTTACATAATATCTTCTCTAAAATTCCTGGGCTTCTTCTCAATTTTCTTCCTAAAATATTGGCCCATCTCAGAGAACAGTTTCACATCCCCTAAAACACATTTGGCCTTTCTATCTTCTATCCATCCAATTAGCTATTCATTCATTCATTCATTCAAGCTAAGACAATTACTTTTTTATATAGTCAGACCAAAATGTAGTGGGGAAGACAGACAATATATGAGAAGTAGAATAGTGAATTTCAGTACTGAATTAAAGAACGTGTGTAACATATTTACCTAAAAGAGCACTTCACAGGTTGTGAGAATCATCACATATTGGCCATCTTATTTAAGGTAAAAAAATATCCCTGATAAGAAACATATCATCCTTGAGCTATGTGTTCAATGATGACCTGGAGATTTCTGGGAAGAGGGAGACACGCTGCATTTCATGTGAAGGAAATAGCAACACGTGTAAAGGCAAACACCGTGGGATGCAGACTAACACAGCATACCACGTTTGTGAACTCCATTGCTAGCGAAAAAGGTTGGAGAAATACGCAGTGGATTGGTTTCGGCAGGAGGCAGGCAGTGCTGCTAAGGTAGAACAGATGACAGATGACAACCGCCTCCTCTATGCTGGGCCAACTATCACATTTGGACTTGACTCTGGAGCGGAAAGCATTATTTCCAAATTATTAAACGTTTACTCTGCAGCAGAGAGCATCATGGATACTTGACATTCATTATTCTATTTAAATTTCAAGTGACATCCCAGGTAGATAGATATCGGTCGCATTTCATTGATGTGGCAACCAAATGGGCAACTACTGAAAATGATACAGTCGAGATTGGAGCTAAGATCTCTGTTAAGTTCCAAGTTCATATTTGATTGTTCCACATTTTAGAAGGGACTGGGTTTGGTGCCCAGTGGCATATTTGGAATCTTAAGGAATACAGGACCAATAATTTTTAATACACATTTCGACTTATTGAAAGTCTGATTTTTAAATATTAGCGTTGCTTATTTTTCCTCTAAGAATAGGCTGCGTGACACGTCAGAAATGGTGGCTGTCTGTTCTTACGATGTGGTGGGGAGAGAGCTCACGTGTCTCTGTGACCGAATTATGAATGGACTAGACTCCCCAGGTGGTTCAAGAGGAAGCCACGTGAACATTTATATGTTCCCCTGTGTCTTCCCAGGGGCAAGATTCTAACAGATGGGGTTTAAAGAGAGGAGGGAAGGATAGCATCTTCCACCGATTGACTTCCGGGTCATAAATGTAGATGCTGCCTCCAAATGCTCCCCTCATGACATCATTTGATTTAAACAAAACAACTTTTAAGCAGCATTCGAGCAGAAGAAATTCCTGGTTTCCCAGGACCTTATTTTCTAACAACACCATCCTGGTTGTTGACAGGCAGGTACTGGCACTTCACCACGTCAGACACATGAAGGAAAACACAGCGGGTCTCCTTCTCCAGCCCCTGACAAAGGTTTTGGAAAGTCAGAAGGCGGCTTCACAAAACTGCGAGGCATGAAACAGGGCTGCTCAGATGATGTCTGAAAAATGGCTCTTTGCGTCCTCTGATGCTCAGAGTGGGGTTGACCACCCTGACCCCTTCCAGAGCTCCATCACCGGGCTCCAGGACCAGCTTGCTGCTGCCCCTGGCCCCTCTCGGAAGCCACCCCCCTCCCGTAGGTGGCTGATACCTCTAGCGGTGTCCCTCTGCAGTCCTTCTCACCAGCCCTCGCTGGCACTGCGCGGTCTGCACTTGGCTCCCACAGTAAGGAGAGTGACCTGTGACTATCAGTGTGGACTGATCAGATTTGCTGGGGCACAAACACAGTCTCCTGAAGTCAGCAGTCGCACGAGAATGCTGGGTAATTTTTCCCTAACTCACAGATTTTTTTTATATATATATTTTATTGATTTTTCACAGAGAGGAAGTGAGAGGGATAGAAAGTCAGAAACATCGATGAGAGAGAGAGACATCGATCAGCCGCCTCCTGCACACCCCACACTGAAGATGTGCCCGCAAGCAAGGTACATGCCCCTGACCGGATTCGAACCCAGGACCTTGCAGTCCGCAGGCCGACGCTCTATCCACTGAGCCAAACCGGTCTCGGCCCTAACTCACAGATTTTATTGAGAAGCTGAATGGAGGCCAATCACATGGCCACCTCATCCTTCATAGAACTTGGGCAGCTTGATAGTGCAATGTGCACACATATGAGTGTATTTTCTAGGTGGCAGGCCTTTTGCTAGGCCAGTGGTCGGCAAACTGCGGCTCACGAGCCACATGTGGCTCTTTGGTCCCCTGAGTGTGGCTCTTCCACAAAATACCACATGCAGGCACGTACGTACAGTGCGATTGAAATTTCGTGGCTCATGCGCAGAAGTTGGTTTTCGGCTCTCAAAAGAAATGTCAATGGTTGTCCTGTTGATAATTTGGCTCTGTGGACTGATGAGTTTGCCGACCACTGTGCTAGGCAATGGTAAATTTGAAGTCAGGCTCTCTCCTTTCCCTGGAAGAACCCCAATCTAGTGAAGGAGACATACAAACATCCCCAAAACTACAAAAAAAAAAAAAAAAGAGGCAGGATATGAAAAGTGGTGGAACCAAAAAGTTGAAGTAGCTTTTCTTAGTGCCACTTCGCCCAGAGGTGCTTGCCTTTCCGTGGTCGAAAGGTCGTATTTAAGACAGGGGTGGGAATGACCTTGTGGACATCAGGACCCTCCTCTTTCCCATCCTGCCCAGACAGTGCTCTAAATGTTTGGTCCTTAAAGAGCAAGCGGCCTCCTCCAGAGCTAAGCATTGCTAAACAGACAGGAGCATGGCAGCAAATGAGAGGCATTTCACGTGTGAGAATCCAGGAAGTGTGATAGAGTCACTGTGAGTGGGGAGACTTTGGAGGGATCCCCAATGTGAGGATCATTCTGGCTCAGAGGCTGTATGTGTTCTATCTTGTTTCCCGGAAAATAAGACAGTGTCTTATATTAATTTTTGCTCTCAAAGATGCGCTAGGTCTTATTTTCAGGGGATGTCTTATTTTTCCATGAAGAAGAAGACGGCGCACATTTATTGTTGAACAACAACAAAAAAAGGAAATGTATGACCTGTCTACGGTACCGTAGTCGTTGTCATCACCAACCAGCTCACGGATGGGCCGCAGCGCAAGGTCTCTTTAAATCAGGAGTAAGATGCCTGATGGTAGCTTCGGGGGCCTTCTATTCCGGGGAGGCCTTATGTTCGGGGGAGGCCTTATGATCGGGGAGGTCTTCTTTTCAGGGGAGATGCCTTATATGACAGCGAGAGGCAAAACTGGAAGTAGGTCTTATTTTCGGGGGGTGTCTTACTTTCGGGGAAACGAGGTATGTTTAGATCTAAGCTGAGAGCACAGACAGCCAGAGTTAGTTCTCCACAAGGCCATCCTTCCCGTTACCTCCTGGCGTGCACTCTGGCTACCGTTATTATGCTGTGAGAATAAAATTCGCTGTGTTTTTTTAGATTTCCTTTCCTTTTCCAACCCTGTCTATTCCCCTTCCAACCGGGAAGTAAATGCTTTCTTTCTCTGAAGAGCCTGAAGTCACTATTTGCAGCGAATATCCTCAGGGGGCGCCGAGAAACACCCAGCATGATGTCTCCCGTCTCTCACTCAGACTGCTGCTTGCCTTGGCTCCCCACTTTAGTTCAGACCAAAGCCTCATTTCACGCTTTTCGTGGGCCTGCTCTCTCCGGAGGCGCTCCTCAAGTCCTCGTGGTCTGATGGGGTGCTTCCCAGCCTCCAGCCTGTCCAATGAGCTTTCCTCCTCTCCGTAGCATCTCTGTGGCCTGGACCTCGCCACCTTTGACTTTTTGAAAAACTCTCTCCCCTGCTCCCTATCAGCATCTGCTCCCAGGTCCCGCAGAAGGCCAAGGAGTAATAATACCCTCCGCTGGTCTTGCCAAGGCCATTTGCATCTAAATAGGATTCAAGGCTTTACACTGAGGGCCCTGCTCTCCAAAGGTAGCCGCCCAGACAGCCCTGAGTGAGGAGTGGAAGAGAATGGAGGGGGTGGAGGATGGAAATGAACGGGGCCTTTCTCAGGCAACCCCCTCCTCTGAGGGTAAGGAACAATCTGGTCTCCACCCACAGGCCCCAGCAAGGTCACCGTGGACTGTGATCTTATCCTTTTAATGACACCCTTCTCACCTGCACATGAACTCCTTATAATTGTGCGGACCTCTCAGTCTCACAAGCTGGGGATGGGGCGAGTGTGCCCAGGTTACGCAAACCAGGAGGCTGTCCTCGGACTGCAGTCAGGTCAGTCTGGTGCCAAAAGCCAGTCTGGGCCCTTTTTTTTCACCCCCGTACTGCCTCCGAGCAAAGCACCCTCCTTTTGCTTTCATGCATTCCCGTTACCCTGCCTCCTGATGTCCTGAAAGGCTTTATCGACTCTCACCCTACTTCTAAGGTTACCTTTTGACTGCTCCTTTTATTCTTCCGTTAGTGGAAATGAATTTTACATCATCGCAGGTGTCGGTACACTTCTTCCAGTTCAAATACAAGATACTAACCCTCCCTACCTTCCTCTGTGGAATAAGACAAATTCCATATTTCAGATGCCATTCATCAAAGCTGCTAATTGAATCCCAATGGCCATTCAGTTAATGAGTTAATTGTGCCTTCTCCAAAGCAATGTCTTTTGAACATAGACCTAACGAGGTCAAATTTTTACACATATGGAAAAATATTCTTATTTACATTTCATGCTTGATTTTTGAATCCTACAACTTAGCATTTTAATTTTTTATAATGTTTTACCATAATGAACTATGTGTTACGTATAACTTACGTAGTGAGTATTAGAGTTTCAGGAATGATTTTTAAATATTAGCTAGCCATATTAGTGTTACTTGCCATATCACATTTTGTAAATAAAATGGTGTGTTTTGTAAGTATTTAAAATTCACAGAGTGGATCCCCAGAGCATAATCAACGACGGTACAGAGGCCAAGTGTGTTTAGCTCCACAGACCATCATTACTAAATACGTGAATAAAAACAATGAATTAAAAAAAATACCTCTGGCCTGGCCATTGAGAAACTATAATCAACGCCCTCATATTCCCCCTCTTTTAGAAAATAAGGCCACCAAGCGACTGCATGCCTTAGGAAAGTGTCCTGAGATGCATGCAGTATGAGAATGTTCGCCCTGTCAGTCAGCTCTGAAGATGAAGATTTAAAGGGACCGTGCTTTTGAGAGATCCCTGGGACCTGCAGCCAATGGACACTCGCCTTCATTCATTTCTGTGCCCCGGGGGCCACCGTTCACCTCAACCGCAGGCCACCACGGGCAACCCAGCGGGGACCGAGTCCCGGTGTCCCATGCAGGGACGCCAGTAACTTCCCAGGGAAACCTGGCTGTGTGACCACCCATGACCTGTCTGACACACACATGATCCCGTCTCTCCTGGGGCAGAGGAGAAATCCTCGTGGTCCTCTGAAGAGGGGGATACATGACGAAAGCCCCTGTTTTACCCGGCTCTTCCAACCCCTCCCTGATCGGAGGAGGAGAGACAAAAGCAGACACTCTGCTCCCCAAACCAGACGCTGCACAAAGCCGCCTCCTGCCTCTCTCCCCTCCTTGCAGGATGCGTCTCCTGGGGCTTTTGTTCCTCTCTCCCCGATCGCATTACCCTGCCAATTACCTTGGCAACTACGACCAGGGCTCCTCCCGGGCGGTGACACCAGCTGTCAGGCATACATGACAATGAAGGCATCTGAAGGGTTACTATTACCCCCGAATGAGGAGATGCCCAGCGTCTGCTTTTTAGCCAACTTGTGTGTCAGATGCTCAGAGGACCACGCTTCTGGGGGCACCCTTCTCTCTCTCTCCTGGGGATCCGCACGGGGGCCCTTTCTAGCTCTCGGGCTGGTGGACAGCTGGGCCAAGGCAGCCCCCCCACCCCACCTCAGCCCCCCAGCCCCTGCCTGCCTGCCTCCCTGGGTCTCGGTGGCTACACACCCAGCCGCTGTCACGCTGCTGGCTGCGCTCCTGGCCAGTTTGCCTCCAGAACAATAGCAACACTGACAAAGGGTCCCTCCGTCCGTCCCCATCCGGGCTGTGCCCCGGAGCCTGCGGTCCTTTATTCTGCTCCCCGCCAGCTCCTGCAGAGCCTGGCCCTCGGGCCGAGCCCGGGAACAAAGCATTGCTAGAAAGCAGAGCCCCCCCTCCCCTCCAGCCCGCACCCCGGCTTCCCTGGAGCCCGCGGCCACTGCACAAAACAGCAGCGGTACCTTCGAAGCAGGACATTCCGGCATGGGACTGTGGCTGGCTCGCCGGGACGCCGGCAGGAGGAGTTGTGCTGGGCACGCACCCCTGCTTCCCGGCTGGGTCTGCCCGGGTGGCTGTTTGCCCACCCAGGGCGCGTTCACACCGCGCGCGTGTGTGTGGCTCCTGTCTGCGCTGATGAAGGGAGCCTGAGCTGCCAAGCTCGCAGGCATCAGATCTTAGACCCTCGCCCTCTGATTGGCTGCTGCGTCGCCTCCTGCCTCTGCCTTCGCCTTCCCCCCTGTTCCATGTATGTTCCCCAGAGACCGGGTCCCAGCACCGCCCGGGAGGAGGGCACGGGTGGCAGGTGGGAGCCGTCTGCCTGCCTGGAAGATGCAGGCACGTGATGGTCCAGGGCGATGTCTTGATGGTGAATTTTCCACAGGGGTTACCTGGGCTACCCCCCCGGAGAAGCCTGGTAAAAATGGATGTCATGTTAATAATTGCGGTTTTATGTTTCCTTTCTGGAAATACCTCCAGTCTGCGGGCCCGCAGAGCGCGGAGGTCAGGGGGTGGGTCCGTGTGATCCACGTTTAAATCAAAACAGAGGGGATGACAGAGTCCATGAAGGGGGTTATTAAAAACGCCAGGAGGCGCCGGGGGAATAAGGCGACTGAAACTATTGCAACCCAGTGCCATAAATCTCCGGCACGGGATGCTCTCACAGTATTTATGGTTCGTTTTATGTGGCTGGGATCGCGGGAAACATAAAGCTCGGTGAGGGGAAGGTGGGAAAGCCTTTGTTAACATCCCCAGAAGAAAAGAAACAGGAAAAAAAAATAGTGAATATTTTATTCTCTGAGAGCAGCCAAAATTAGAAAAGAATAGAAAACCGTATAGCGCTGAGACTGGTTTGGCTCAGTGGATAGAGCGTTGGCCTGCAGACTGAAGGGTCCCAGTCAAGGTTGGTTGCGGCCACATCCCCAGTGGGGGGTGTGCAGGAGGCAGCTGATCGATGTCTCTCCCATTTTAAAAATACATTTTTAAAAAACTGTATAGCTTTATTATCTCCCATCCAGAAATTAGATTCAGTTTTACATGCGACTGGACTTGGGTCAGTGCTTTCGCCTTGAGTACAGGGTATTGAAGAATAGCCATTGGACCATGATTATCTTAAACGAGAGGCTTCAAATTAAGGATGGTGCATTGACTACAGACACTTCACATTCTCTTCCTCCTAAAGCCGCACTGAGATGACAAAGTTTTTATTTTAAAAACAAAGCCACAAGGACAAAGAACTGGGAAGATGGCAACCGAATTGAGAAAAGGAGAGAGCAGGGGCTGGGTGGTAAGTGGCCAGGGAAAGTGGAAGCCTCCACCAGCCACAGGGAAAGTCGAGAGGGACCACAGTCACCACACACCGGCTCAGCTGCGCTCTGGGGCTGGGAGCCGATGGAGCCGTGGAAGCAGGGTTCAGGTGGGCTCACACCCAGGGGGTCTGCCTGCCCACGCCCACTTAGCAGAACACCGTGGAGGCAAAGAGTGTCCCTGGACTGGATGGGTAAGAACACAGGTCCCGAATGTAAACGTGGTTCCTGGAAGACAGGCCTTCTCTCTCACACGCACCTCCTGAGAGACAGGTGTGTTCTGTCTGCAGAGCAAGGTGCATCCTGTCCAGAAAGGACACTGGGAAAGTGTTCTCGGGGACTCTGATCCCCCCAAAAGATAAGACTGAAAGGCATTAATTTTGGGTCCTCTAGGAAATGGCCCAGCCAGATCACCCAGCTGGGAAGGATGCTTAATAAGATCTCCAAATGAGTTTTTAGTGCCCCATCCTTACGTATGAGCGGATGAGACAAATACCTCATATCAAAGCAGAGACCAGAAACAGGTAAAGAAGCAGACGGACAGATCCATATGGGGAACTGTAAACAGGAGGGAACCATGGGAGCATCGGTGAAATGCTGGCATTCACGTGCTTGTCGAAATACGAGAGGCACGCTGCGTGGTTCCGGTCGGCATGAGTATCAGTTACACACACTAGTTCTCATGCTGGTCCCTGGTAATAGAGCTGAGAGTCAGTCACCGCGGTATACAAGCGTACCTCAGTTTACCGCCCTTCGCTTTATTGCTCTTCCCAGATCCCGCATGTTCATCAGCATTAAAGCAAGACACCCCACCAGCAAAAAGGCTCAGATGATGCTCAACAGTGTTTAACACTTGAGTATTTTTAATTAAGGTATGTAAATTTTTTTAGACATGCTATTCCACACTCAAGAGACTGCAATATAGGGTAGACATAACTTTTATAAGCTCTGGGGAATCAAAAAATTCATGTGACTTGCTTTAGTGAGTATTTGCTTTATTGCTGAGGTCTGAAACCAAACCCCCAGCATCCTCCAGACATGCCTGTATTATGCATGGGTAATGACATAGCCTACAACCCTTTCTGTTAGCTCTTGTGCCCACAGCCACTAAATCATACTAGATGCCCATCATGATCAGTGACCAATCACATCACTTCTTTCAAAGTCTGTCCGTGATGGGTCACTGAACTGGTGATTGCTAGCAAGGTAAGAAGGGGCCTACGTGAACCATATTGTAAAAGCCCTATAAATATAAAGAACAAGGTCAAGTGGCTTCCACATCTTTTAGGATAAATCACCCTAGGAACAGAGAGCCACTTAGGGTCGGATTGAAGACTGTAATTAAAAATAAACAACTGGCTAGCATGCAGGTCAAGTGTTGATGTTAGCTGCCATATTAAAAAGAAAATGGTGATTGCATGGGAGTAGAAGAGACTTTTATTATCAATAAAAGCTAGTTTTATTGTTTCAAACGTTGGCTGACTTGCTTGATGGGAAGCTTTCTTGTGAAGTTGCTAGAGCAGAAAAGAATGCTGTGGTGAAATTTGCACCAACCTTCCGAGGATCAGTTAAGGCAAGAGGATATTATAATTGCCAGCTATTATGTGGATGCAAGTGTTGGTGATTAAAAGGATGAAGACGTCTAACAGGAAGTGATACCAGCAAGATAATTCACATCAAAGGGCTCACAGAAATATTTCGTGACACTAAAAGCACAAAGGATGAATGCTTCAAAGCTGATCCAAAGGAGTAGGACAGTTCAGCAAGACGCTCATTGAGTATTGTACCATGAGAAGGTGGCGGGCATTATTTCCAGACAGAAAGCACTTTGATGTTTCAATGTTTTAAATTACACTGCACTAAGGAAATGCGTTTTATTATTTTTTTCCTTTCCCTGTACATTTGAAACTGATCGTGGGAATTGTAATGTTTTGAAGAAATGGCTACAGTTTACAGAATAACAGTCATTTTTCTATTGACCATTGAGATTGCTTTGCATGGTTCTGCTTATAATCCGCAGTAGCATTCAGAGTGAAGACTGACTTATATTGTAGCTAAGAAATAAACATAAGCAACTATAAGCAAGAAATACATGGGACCAAAAAAAAAAAAAAACTCTTGGAAAACTCAACAGAAGGATCGTAAGATAATGTTAAGGGAATACTCTTGAAATTTGAGTAAAAAGACAAAAAAAGTATCTCAGAAGAAATATAGGATGGTACTGCCAGTTGCAACTCCAAAATCAGGGGTACAGAGTGCACCTTTGATAATTAACCCAGGGTGCCAAGGGCAGCTCCTCTTCTTCCTCAGCACCCACTCTCACTGGGTGAGGAGTTCAGTTCTTTTGAGTCCGTCAAGACTTTTGTCTGCTTCCTTCAAAGCCATATTCAGCTGCAGATCGCAAGCACAATGCAAAGGGCCGGTGTCTGCTTACCGGGGCTGAAATGCTTTGTTTCAGAATTGCCTGAACAGCCAGCCTTATTGGTCTAGATTTACCACTTCGACCTACTTCATTCATTTACTTTCATGAAAGTGGAGACTTCCATGCTGATTCACTGAGAGACGTTCATTAGGCCGGTGTTCGGATACAAATCATGACTGTTCCCATAAATTGCTTCATTCCTGCAGGCATCCTAAGGCCTGTTGCTTCGCCGCTTGTGAGCTGGCATTTGGTGGCAGAATCTAGAAGTCAGGTCTAAAGCTTATTCGGGGCTGGGGAGGGGGAGCGAGTGTTTAGGGCACCCAGAGAGAGGACCATTTCTTTCCACCCTAATGCAATACTCCAGGAAGGTTTGTGTGGTTTCATTGAATTGAATGGAGGTAAATCAAATCGGATTCAGTCTACATGAATCAACAGCAGGTCTTACTGTTGATTTTTAGACTAAAATTATTTTTTTTTCTGAGAAAGTCCTTGAAAACTGTCCCTTCAACAAAGGGTCAGAACATTCATCTGGAATTTCTTACTGGGAACAAAAGAATATTTTAGAAGATTAAACTTAGGAATGGTTTGCTCAATGTCTTTATTATGCAATATTATTTATCTTTCATTATTTTTTTGTTAGAACCGCAGATAAATAATATTTCTTGCTATAGTTCTTGTTAGCATGTGATTCTACAACTGGACTCTTAACATCAGGGACATAGGGCCCATGTCTTTGTTCACCTCTCCATCCAAGGCTGGCTTAGTTTGTGCCTGGCAGAAAGCTGCTTAATCACTGTTTTATTTGTTATTTTTTAAATATATTTTATTGAATTTTTACAGAGAGGAAGGGAGAGGGATAGAGAGTTAGAAACATTGATGAGAGAGACATAGATCAGTGGCTTCCTGCACGCCCCCTACTGGGGATGTGCCAGCAACCAACATACATGCCCTTGACCGGAATCGAACCTGGGACCTTTCAGTCCGCAGGCTAACACTCTATCCATTGAGCCAAACCGGTTTTGGCTAGTCACTGTTTTAATAATGGAGTAATAATGGATGAGAATAACTAAAAAATGAAGCTAGTCATAATTACATAATTATCATAGCACCTGAAGGAAAAACTCAGACAAAGGAAAATTTATATCTATGCTAAACAAAGTCACGGTGGAAGTTGTCCCTCTCCACACTAGCCTCTGACTTTAGGAAGGTGGATGTCACCCTGTATGAAGTGCACTGCTCATTGTTGACAGTGCTATTCACAACAGGAACAAACTGACTTGAAGATTTGCCAAGGCATCAAATGTGTGTACTAGAACAATGAAATAGAACCGAATTAATTTAACTTAACAATGGACAAGATTTCTTAGCTTTTATTTTATTTTTTTAAATAAATTTTTATTGCTTTCAGAGAGAAAGGAAGAGGAAGAGAGAGACAGAAACATAAAGGATGGAAGAGAATCATTGATTGGCTGCGTCCTGCACATCTCACACTAGGAATCGAGCCCATAACTCAAGCATGTGCCCTGACTGCAAATCAAACTGTGACCACCTGGTTCCTAGGTGGACACTCAACGACTGAGCCATGCCGGCCAGGTCAGGATTTTTAGCTTTTAAAGTAGATACTACATATCCATTTTACAGATGAGGAAACTGAAGCACAGGGAGGCTAAGGAGCTTATCCGAAGTTCCCTGGCAGGGATGCAGTGCAGGCAGACACATCTGTTCCCTGCACTGGCCAGCATTATTCTGCTCTGCGGTTCACGTGTCACTGCTGGTTGTTGAGATTTGGATGTTGCCTTCACCATCACCAGTTGGATGCCAAAACCCCTATTCTTTCCAATATTCTCTTTTGCCTCTCACTATATTTTGAATCAGGAACCCTGAATATAATCTAAGCTCTCCTTTTCATTAGCCATATCATATTCCACAAGGCATCAGTCTCTCTATATTTAGACTATTGTGAATATTTAAAAATCTTTTGAAAGGCGGCACAACGCTTGGCACTCATTAAATATCATTCAAATTTGAATGTTGTGAATTTCATATATTCGATAGATATTCAGAGTTTGATCCGTGTTTTCCAAACATCACCCTGACATGCGCTGTCTAACCCTTTCTTCCACATCCAAACAGCTGGGATCTATGAAGTCAATTTCACCCCGTTCGCTGTTTCCCAAAGTAGAAGGAAGGAGGTAGGAAAATCCTCCTGCTGAGCTGGACAGCACACACTACTGGCTTCTGACCTTCCGGTCCCACATCACCTACCTTCTGTGCTGCCTCCTGGGACTCATCACATAAAATGCTTGCCTTTAAACCAGTTTCCCAGCAGACTCACCACTTCCTGTGTCCTGGGGTGATACAACTGCTTTGGGAGGAAGTATGTTAGAAACCTATGGTGGGACCTCAGTATAGACCCAATTCATTCCTTAGATCCCTGTTTCTGAACATTTACCCGATAGCCATCTGAAACCATGTAAATGGATGCCGTTTTGTGAGGCTTTTATCCCCTTGCCTTTTCTCTTCTGAGCTGGCCATCTTCATCATTGTTTCATTCTCTTTTCTGGGTGCTGGGCTTGCTGCCCTTCAAAGCCAGGCAGCAGCTCAGAGGACACTCAAGGACACTTCCGGTTCTAGTTCAGGGGCTCTTTAGAGGAAAGAGACCCTCATGGGCAATTCAGACCATAGACGTGCCCATAGAAAAGCGCCGGACAACTGCCTGGGTGGCAAGTCTTGAGGCAGACAGGACCAGATGGACATGGGCAGCATCAGCTTTTAGACACGTGGGAACTTCAAGGACTGACTCTCCCACCTTGCCCATGACCATGAGAATTTCCACCAAGAGGCATCTGGTTTCTTCCATGGTTTGTTGAGCTCTACTCACCAGACATCCATGATCCTAAGAGGTAAAAAGAGGACTGACATAAACCAAGACCAGTTATGAAGAGAATATACTCTTCAGATTAGCCAGCTACCAACATCAAGAAACCAGCCTCCATTGGATTTTCCTCCATAAAGAGATGATGAATGTTCTGTGGTAAGATTTTAGGTGACTGGGTGGGCTTTACCAAGGCGAACCAAAGAACATCCTTGTGTAGTAGATCTTCCTTCAGAATTACTGGTACCTATTTCTTTACACTGCTTAGTATATGTCAAGATAGGAAATGACATATTCTACCCAGTATTCCTGGCAGTCATGCCATCTTCGATCCCTCATACTTGCCTAAAATATTGTGTGGCTAAAAATTCAATTGTAACTTGAAGTACATGGAAAATTCCCAGAACCTAAGCCTACAAATTGAAGTTGGCACTGGGCAAACTGTGCTTTTATTTCTTTATCTCCAAACTCAAGTTATCAAAATATTGGCAAAATAAGTTTCACCTCTAATAGGAAAGGCAAAATAAACACGTCTGTTAACGTTAAACACAACCATCTTACATTCCTGAGGGATTTCAGTCTGTTAGAAAATTAGCTACAAAATTAAGCATCTATATCATAGAAAGATAAACAGTGCCAGAATTGGATGGTCCCGAGTTCCATTTCCAGTCCCACCACTTGTATTCTGTGTGAGTTTGTGGGCAGTGGTGTAGACGGCAGGCGGTGGTGTAGACAGGAGACTGTGAGCTGGTCAAGAAGCCGTGGACACAGCAGGAAGCCCGGACAGCAGTGTGACAGTGACTGGTGGTAGCCGAGACAAGTGGGTCTGGGGGTCCAATATGGGGTAGGACACTTAGGGCTCACTGTGCATGGCTTTGCCTGACCGACAGATAGAATAAATTTATGAATAGCTATCATGGCTAAGGGTCAAGACTTAGCTGTGGTAACAGAGAAATCCCCCAACCAGTGCCATGAAAATCTTGAAGGTTATTTCTCCCTCATCGAGAACAATAGGTGGCCAATGCAGCAGCCTAGCAAGGGACAAGAGTCCTTCTGTCTTGTCTAGCGCATCCTCATCCACGCGACCGCGCTGGGTAGAGGCCCTGTGGGTACCACCCTGGGCTGAGGGAGTGGGCAGGGGGACCCACGTTCCATGTTTCAAGGCCCAGTTTCAGGGTGGGGATGTCACTTCTACTCAGCTTCCTTGCATGGAATGTAATCACAAGGCCTGCACTACCTGCAGGGGAGACTCAGAAATGCTGTTCACGGAAGGATGGCCACTAGCCAAACATCATTAGCCATGGCAGTTAGGAGCCATTTGAGGTGTAATTTTGAAGGAAAAGTGGAGCAAATGTTGAGGTAAAACTAGCTGTGTCCCCCTCCGGCCCCTGGAGACACCACCCAAATAGTTTCTCATTCAGAAAACCCATCCACTATCCCTAAGGCAACCCCTGAAGTCCCATCGGTACTGGACCCAGCTCAAGGTCTAGGTTCTCTAGATAACTTGACAGTCTTTGTGATCTGGTCCAGGGGTAGCTGCTCATTGTCCAACGATCTAGAAACTAAAAGGCGGATTATGCCGAGGCCCATTTGGCTCAGTGGATAGAGCGTTGGCCTGGGGACTGAGAGGTCCCGGGTTTGATTCTGGTCAAGGGCATGTACATTGGTTGCGGGCACATCCCCAGTGGGGGGCGTGCAGGAGGCGGCTGATCGATGTCTCTCTCTCATGGATGTTTCTGGCTTTCTGTCCCTTTCCCTTCCTTTCTGTGAAAAATCAGTAAAATATATATTTTTTTTAAATAAAAAAATAAAAGGCAGGTTATCTTTGCCCCCTTCCCATCTGCACCCCCGTATGATGGTGGGATGGAAACAGCCTTCCTGCAAGAGAGGCTTTAGCTTAGAAAAGGAGGCACAAAATGCCAAGCTGCCACTGGCCCTTCACGAGGCAGGAATTGTGTAGATTCTGTGCCCTGACAGTCCAGTGCATCCTGGGTGGGTTCACCCCACCACCCTGGTCCTGACCCTCCCAGAGGAGGAAGGGAGAGGGATAGAAAGTCAGAAACATCGATGAGAGAGAGACATCAATCAGCCGCCTCCTGCGCGCCCCCTACTGGAGTTGTGCCCACAAGCAAGGTACATGCCTCCGACCAGAATCGAACCTGGGACCTTTCAGTCTGCAGGCCGACGCTCTATCCACTGAGGCAAACCCGTCTCGGACAGAGGCACTCTCTTGCTCATCATCTTTCTTGACCCCCGGCTGTGCCCTTTGGGGAGGGTCTCCTTTGTTCCTCATTGCCATGCTAGTGTCTGAAGTGGATATGGACGATCTACTTGCTTGGGCTTCATAGAGTCCCAGGCATTTGTAAGCCAGGTTTATGGTGTCAAACTTTAGTGGGCATCTCGGTAGCCTTATTTCTTCCAGTCAGTCCCAGGTTGTAGTCACCATAGGCAAAGCCCTCCTGCACTTCCTAGGCCAGTCCTATTGCCTGGCTCCTGGGATCCCGTCTTCATTTTAAAGGCACCTGTCTTGAGGACATCTGAAACCGTCAGTTCATGTGGAAAGGGAACAAACACGCTTAGTCTGATCTTTCTTTGCTTTGGCTTAATGGTGAGTCTCTGAGAAAGTGTCTGGGAGACAAGAGTGACGACCCGGCTGCTGTTTGAAGTGTGGAAGCAGGAGGTATTTCCACCCCATCTGTTCCACTTCATCTCTGCTTTTACCCTCGCCAAGTCTTGCCCGTGTTTATTTTTTTTCTGGTAGTACCTTGCTAAATGTGGCAAGGGCTAACCAATACAAATAAACATTCTCACTCAGTGGCTACACGTCCCCGAGGTCCACGTGGTCGGCCTTTCAAGTTATCACATAGGAAAATGTTATCAAACATTTAACCAAAACATAACAAGGGTCTCCGGTCTGCTGACCTGATAAATACATGCCCTCACCTCCTACCAGATGACTGGTTGTCACACATATTACTTGTGTGTTTCACACAAGTTCCAGGTGCCAATTTCTATCTTGGTTGTGGAGAAGCTCAACTTCTAATATAAAAAGGCAGCATGATACATTAAATTAAAATAGGATTAGCATGTCATTTATTTTGAAAGTGAAAGGGAATGCCATTGGTAAGTATATCAAGACAGCAGGCAGAAGACAGGACTGTTCAAAGAAGATTGGGACAGTTCACCCTACTTAAAGTTTAAATATCGACATTTAAGGATGGAGGTGAGTGATCTGGTTAGTAGTTTGATTCGGCTCCATGTGGGCTTTCAGGGAACCGGGCTTCTCCCATCTTTTATCCCCTCCATTCCATATATCCCATCCTATATAATAAAAGCCTTGGTGGCCTCACATGACGTCATCACAAGATGGTCACCACAGTGTTGTCACAAGATGGTCATCACAAAATGGCCAGCAGGGGAGGACAGTTGTGAGCGATTGGGCCATCAGGGGAGGGCAATTGGGGGCAAACAGGCCTGTGGGGGGTGGAGGGGAGGGCCGTTGGGGGTAACCAGGCCTGCAGGGCAGGGCAGTTGAGGGTGAGATCAGGCCAGCAGGGGAAGGCATTTGGGAGTGATCAGGCCAGCAGAGGAGGGCAGTTGGGGTGATCAGGCCAGCAGGGTAGTAGTTAGGCATCAATCAGGCCAGCAGGGGAGTGGTTAGGGACAATCAGGCAGGCAGGCAGGCAGGCGAGCAGTTAGGAGTCATCAGTCCTAGATCGTACCAGTTTAGGCGCTATCCCACAAGGGGTCCCAGATTGGAGAGGGTGCAGGCCAGGCTGAGGGACACCCCCCCATGCATGAATTTTGTGCACCGGGCCTTTAGTATTTATGTAGAATGCTTTCCTCATTAGTCCAATGGTACTTCCCTGTTTTAGCTCCAAAGACAGAGAGAAACTACCTAAGTGTGCTTACCCAGTATTTTAAGGTCCAGAAGGCAAACATCACGTCATCCTCATTGTGTTGATGAGAACGTAGTTGCACGGTTGTATCTTATACAAGGGAGACTTGGAAATATAGTATCTGATGGAGCAGTTATGGGCCCAGCAATGACTCCAGTGTTATGGAAAATGGAAGAGAGATTTTTTATGGCTTTCCAGCAGTCTCTACCAAAATAATAATCTTCCTTATTAAGATTTATTTCTTCAGTGTTTCTAGACTTTTATATATCCTCTAAGATGATACCTACCTGGTTTATGAACTCTAATTATTTACTAAATATCCTGGTTTTGAAGTATCTTGGGCCTGAAGCCTTTACCCAACTTAGTGACATATGTGGGTTTTCACCATTATTTTTCAAGCTCATCCTTAGTTTTGTAATACTTTGAGAGTGTACTATCTATTTTTGATATAAATTGATCTCCCTTTTTCTGTGGGGGATTGACATGACTCATAATTATTAAATACCTAAATCTTTATTAGTGAGCAATTCCTGACTCTACCCACCAAAAGAAAATAATTTTTACAAAATCTTTCCCTTTTCCCTAATATCTTAAGCATATTTTTATATTTCCCCTTGGAGGAATAAGTATCCAATATCCTTTGCTGCCGTTGATTGCTTTTTTAAAAATTACTGAAACTTACCTAGCAATAATAATCACTAACGGGTTTTAATCCCACTTTATTGGGGACC
Source organism: Lasiurus cinereus (assembly GCA_011751065.1). Taxonomy (NCBI): domain Eukaryota; kingdom Metazoa; phylum Chordata; class Mammalia; order Chiroptera; family Vespertilionidae; genus Lasiurus; species Lasiurus cinereus. The sequence continues at coordinate 98,327 of JAAGEH010000094.1, read as the reverse complement.
ATGAAGGTCTCTTTTTGTGGGGGACTCTAATCCTCTGCACACCCAGGGGGGCTAATAGCTGATCTAATTCTTCCCTTTCCTGGGAAGGAAAGTGTGCCGCCATTTTTCATTACCCACATAATTGACTTCGGGCTTTAAGGTTTTGCTAATTGGAGTCTTGACAATCTCCTACTGTTTGAGAGACTGGTTTTGGCAAAACTGCGGAGAGGCAGTTTTCACAGGAAAAGGATGATTTATACGTTCACCATCTTCCAAGGGTATTGAGTCTCAGGCCCCTGTACTTAATTCTTCAACCTCTTCGACCCATTTCTACTCTCAAGAATAAAAGTCCCCCTCCCCCCAAATCTTTAAGGATGTGAGTGGAAGTCAGAGCACAGAACCAAGTCCTGCAGGATGCCTTTCCTGGAGCCCTTTTGCTTCCCCGGGGCACATTAGCCAGCCTGGAAGTCAATTAACTCTTCCAGCAGCCCGCGTGGCATTCAGCCTGGGTCACAGCAGTTGCCTGAAAGGGCCCTTGTCAAAGTTAGGAGTTTGGGGAGCAGAAAGCATCTAGGGAAGTCTGACTCACTGTCCCACTAAGAGAGATAAAATCACTTTGGCTGGGAACTGCTTAAAGGTGAAAATGCCAATCTGCACATGTACTGTGCAGACACGAATGTATGCAATTACAAGTGTGAAATGGACAGTTAATGAGTGAAGATTGAAAGGCTCATTTTTCTCTAGAGATGGTAGTTATGATGCAGGTGAGACCTTTGGATGCTCTTCTTATCCCACTGTCTCGTTTCCACGAAACAGCATCCTAAGTGTGAGAGCGCTGTCTTTTTCTTCTGTTACGTCCCTGACACCGTGTATAAAAACAAAGCCTTCCATGGGAAATGAGATGAACGAGTCTTTTCAGAGTTCTAAAAATATTGCCCAAACCCTGCCAAGATTAAGATGGTCAAAGTTTCCAGGAAAAGCATAATTTCATGGGAGTTATGCCTGTTCAGATGTGTGCCCGAAAAGTACCAGCTCAGTACCCCTTTCTGCTCTGCATACCCAGGGAAGGGGAGTTTGGCTTATCATGCTATTCATGTTGCCATCATTGCTGTTCCTGCCATTTTTGTCATTGGAAAGTTGACAGTCTTCTTTCTAGTTGAATATTAAACATCATCTTTTGTATCTTATGAGTCTTGGTCATTTAGATGTTCATGTATACACTTCCACATGCCTGAGGTCAGTTTGGCAGGTGTGAATATCGGTTCTTTTCCAGTTTTTAACAACGAAGGAAGTACAGTACAGAAGACTTTCAGTGACTTAAGTGAAACCATATATAGCAAGTAAATGGTGAGCTACAATTCAGAACTCCAATTTCCAGGCCGGTTAGTTTCTGGCTCCTGGCAAACTTCTCCCCTCTACCACATTGGAACAAAGCTGAATAACAGGAAGCAACGGATTGCATTTCACATAGTGGTGGTCAGAGACCTCCACGGTTTCCTCATGGTAGGCCTTAATTTTCAGAGCCTCCACCGGCCACTTCCAATGGCAAAGAAAACGAAAGCTCCTGGAAAACAAGGTCAAACCTCGCCTTGGAGTCTCTGGGTCTGCTTAGGAGAGCTTGAAGGGGTGGAGAAGAGGACTGGAGCATTTACTGGAACTGTGCGGCCTTTGAGAGATAGCATCGTTGTAACCGATACCTCGTTCTCATTAGCGCAAACTCTAATCTGGCTTTGTGTGAGATTTTCCACTCCGTCCTTGGTTATTGTCCTTTGGTGGACAGATCTGGCAAGTGATCTCTGAGTGACCTCATTCCCCTGGAAGATGGGCGTCAGCCAGAAATTGAGCTCTGCGAAATGGACATGGCTCAGAGGGAGAGGCAAATACGGACCGTGCACTATCAGAGAGGGTGTGGAGTGAGCAAGCGTGACGTGGTGACGTCAGGAGTAGATACGCATCTCTTCTTAGCCTGTTGGCAGGTGGTCCAGTTTCAGGTGGGCTGGTTAAGGAAAGAATTGACCAAATTTAGAAGTGTTAGAGTTGGTAAACCAAATTAACTCTACTAACAATCAAACTTCCTATAAGGTGGTTATTTCAATGTGGCAAAACTGTGCAAAATATCTCTAAGACTTGCATTATATTTTACTTGAATATAAATGCAGCAATATTCAACACTACCAGTGGGTACAATCAACCTCAAAAATGTCGGCAGTATATTGACTTCATTAAAAGGTGAGTTAAGCCGAAACTGGTTTGGCTCAGTGGATAGAGCATTGGCCTGCGAACTGAAGGGTCCCAGGTTCAACTCTGGTCAAGGGCACGTGGCTTGGTTGCGGGCACATCTCCAGTAGGGGGAGTGCAAGAGGCAGCTGATTGATGTTTCTCTCTCATCGATGTTTCTAGCTCTCTATCTCTCTCCCTTCCACTCTGTTAAAAATATCAATAAAATAAATATATTTTTTAAAAAGTTGAGTTAAATCATAACCTGGAATACATGGTGAAAATTAGAACATCTCAATTGTCATGGAATCTACCAGGTGATGTCTCCTACAGAATTAGATCAGAATCATCAAATTTAAAGGGTCAATTTATCTGAATATGTTCACTGCTGTTAAAGATGGAGTAACTGAGGGTAAAGCATTTATAGGTGTTTGGAAAAAGGGACCTAGCTGAGCTCAATTTACACAGCAGCGCAGAGCAGCATACAGAAAAGCAGCTTCCTCCTTGCAGAGAACAACAAAAATGGCTCTCTATGCTCCTTGGTGTGACGTGATGTGGCAGAAAGGACATAGGCAGGCAGTCCAGCTGGACTTACATGCAAATTTCTTAATTTTCTAGGTCCTCAGTGTCCCCATCTCTGAGCTAGAGTTGGTATAAAACAAAGTGAGAGCGTCTGGCTTTCAGGACTGTGTTTCCCACAGTTGGATAGTTGGTGCATTCGGTGCGGTAATTTTCGGCGTCTACTACTGTCTTATTAGCAGGGGGCGCTTTCTAAGTTCCAGGCCATTACTTAGAGTCCTGGCGTATTCTTAACCACCACCGTTTTTGCCACATTTTTATGGGATGTCAGTTTGCATTTTATTTGTATGTCGCGCTCAATCACATGTTCATAGATGGATGTAATTTAAATTTAGGGGGAAAAATATTAGGCAGAGACATTTCTGCTGGTCCATTAGTTTTTTCAATACAGTAGTACTCGAGATACGAGTTTAATTCATTCTGTAACCTTGAGGCGTGGGAAACTATGAGACGCTCGAGTCTTGGTAAACTGGTGGGTCGTGTGCAACCGGCCGATCTGCGAGATTACTCCTATCTCAAATGTTGCTTGTATTTCAAAGCAAAAATAGCTTGCTCGACGGCTCGTATCTCAAAAATCTCGTATGTTAGGGCACTCGTATCTCAAGGTACCACTGTACTTTCAACTAGCTTTATCCTGTATCCAGTGGCAGCATCCTCTTATTTGATGAAGATGGGTAGGTGGGACAAGTGACCACTGTCCTATAACCCAGGAAAGGAAGAAGAGGACTGTGATACTCTCTGAGCAGAGCATGGTTATGTCGCGTCTGAAAAACAAGGGCTCAGAGAAACTGCTCACTCACAGACACAAGATTTTCTGCTCTGAATGTTTCCTCAGTTTTGGTAATATTGGGGGAGTTGCCAGATTGCAGAGTCTCGATCTTTCCCATTCTCTTTTACCAGAACAAACCAATTCCAAACAGAACCTTTAGGGCTGAATTACATTCAGTGTGACTTGACCTATCCCATCAGACACCAAAGACATGTTCTAATGTCCAAGGTTCCTTGCGATGGTATGTGTCTGAAATCCGCAAAGCTGTTTTTATCTGCACTGCTGTGTAAAACTCTAGGAGCCATTTCTGAGTCACTTTTGTTCATGCCCATAAAAATCCCAAATATCTTTCCTTTCATTCTATAGGTCAGTCAATTCACTCATAGTTCCCAATAAATCCGTTGACATTTAGTTTTGTTATTTACGGCGTTACAATATTGACTTTGGCCTATAAAGGGTGCCTCATGTCTAACTGTCGAAAACAGAACAATATGCAGTGATTTATGAGCCATTTTGCGTTTTCTGTTAAGTTTACAGAAGCAAATTAGTATGATTAATGGTGGGTGCAGTAAGCCTCAATTCGATGACTCTAAACAGCGTGTCTTCTCAATGACTGAAGAAAAGATCCACGTCGGCTTGAGAAGGTCTGTTGTTTTTGCTGCCCTCTCAGTCACGGTCCTTTCATCACAGCGTCCTGATTTTCTGTGGGCAAGCCAGGACATTCCTCTCCACCCAGTCCCCATGGCCTGGGGGTTCCTGGTGCCATCCCCAGGCGCCCAGTGTGGGGGATAGTCCTGGTCTGGACCGGTGGTGCTTCCCAGAACCTCTGGCTGCAGTGATTGCTCTTAGGGTGATCACATGACCTGTGCTGTTGGGAGGGGAGTTGACCACAGGACTCCTGTTGAACTTTTGGAGAAAAAGGAGCCCTCTTTCCTACGAGGTTGCTGAGCTGCTATAATGCAGGCTTGGGAGTGGGAGTGACATCTGGCCTTCATGTAGAGAGAACCAGCCCTAGAATAAAACCCACATATTTTTTCTATTTTTTTGATTCTTTAATGAATGTATTATATGTGTACATGTCTTCCCATTGCCCCATCCCACTCCCATGCATGCCCTAACTTCCTAGTGTCTTGTGTCTATTGTAAAACCCACATTTTAAAAAGCAGAGCTGGGGTATAAAGACAGGCTACTTGCAAACAGTATTCAATGTTGGTTTCCTGAAGTGATGTTTATTCCTGGAATTCATAAATGGCTAACGTTTTCCTTTTTATATTTGATTAATATGGTAGAGCCATTTTTAATTGGATTTCTGTCACTTGCAACCAGAATCATCTGACTCACATTTATCCTTTACATGTCAGTTCCAAGAAACATCCTTAGTGTCCTGCATCTGAGTAGGTCCTTTGTTGGCTATCACATGCCTAGAATTTCTCCCTCTCAGCATTTTACAACATTTGGGCACTGGACTTAACACCTTTCTCTTCATTTCTTCTTAATTGATTTTTCTAGCTTCTTGGTTCTTTCCTCTCTCTCTTTTCCCAGAACAATCACTACTCATTCATACACCTTTAAAGAATAGCTGGGTCCTAGCCGGCTTGGCTCAGTGGATAGAGCGTCAGCCTGCGGACGGAGGGGTCCCAGGTTCGATTCTGGCCAAGGGCACGTGCCTGGGTTGCGGGCTTGATCCCCAGTAGGGGGCATGCAGGAGGTGGCCAATCAATGATTCTCTCTCATCATTGATGTTTCTATCTCTCTCTTCTTCTCCCTTCCTCTCTGAAATTAATAAAGAAATAAAAAATGATAATAATTAAGAATAGCTGGATTTTGAGGAGCAGACATTACTAAGATCTGTTTTCATGAAACCCAGGCTTTATTATGCATAATAAGTATGTCTGTTAGACTCGTAGTGTGGGCCCAGGAGGTGATATTTAAGTGCTGACCTTGAGTAGCTGATAGATCACGGTGCTCCCTGACCTAAGAAACAGAACTTCCTCCTTTTGAAGGCTGAACAGTCATGGTCCTGAGGGTGAGAGGCTAGACTTCAGCCTGGCCCTCAGAGGTATACTTTGGGTAAAAGCTGCTTGCGGTATCCAGAGTGGACAGTGTAGTCTGACCCATCTGGGTTTCTTAGAAGGTCACTGAGGGACAATGTTCTCCACCCCCATCTTCATCATGAATCTGAATATGTCATCTCCACTGATATTTCAACTTCAAATAAATAAATTGTAATATGTAATCTGAATATAGACTATGAGTAAGTCAAAATTTCCTGACCTCCCCCGCCAAAAAAAAATTCACCTATTTTTGAAATGTTAAGACGATGCCATTATAAAGAGATACAAGTGGGAAGCCATATTGAAACTTTATGTATACTAACAAGTCTAACTGTCTGTACTAAGTAATTAAGACAAGTGGTAGCTTTCATGCCTCCTCTGCAGGTGAGCCCACAAACTATCTTCACTATTTAGTTTATGTTTAAATAATTCCAGGTGCTATATATTTTCTTTCCTCTTTGCCATACCTTTCCTTCCTCTTGCAGTGCAATATAGTTTTCCCGCCACTTGTGAGACACCTATATGGTGTAAGAACCCATTTCTGAACATCTCTTGCAAAGCCCTCATAGAGATGGCGGCAACCTTGGGGGTGACATTTCCACTTAATTCTCCAAATAATTATAAGGCATCTATATATAGGGGAAATCTCTGAAGATGTTCTCCCTTTTGTAAAAGCAACTTTAAAAAAAATATTTCATTCTCATTCTAGACACAACCCTATTTCCGGTACATCTTCTGGGTTCCTGTGGGTGATCAAGAATGACAGTTACCATGTCACTACCTAGATTTTCCTGTTTGTAACTGCAGAAATTATCTGAGACTAAGATTTATCTTGGATGTGAGTGATAGAATCTATTACATTCACCTATGGATGTTTTGATAACACTTAAAGAAGCCACACAGATCAAATGAGTAAGTTATGTAGGTTCTCACTTAGGAAAAATTCTAATGGGAGATGATAATCAAAGTGAATAGAACTGAGCAGGGAGATTTCTGGAAGGGAAGCTGATTTCACTGGCCATCTTCTGCTGCATCTACTAGAACTGTAACTAACCGTCATGAGGGGCCTGCCTGGTCCTCATGTGTCACGTTATGCAGCCTCTAGCAATCCTGTGATAATGGTCAAAGCCACACTATGGAATAAGAACTATCTTCAATCTGCTACACAATTCACTTTAGTATAAGTCATAAATAGCAACAAAATCTAACAATGTGAGGTTTTTCTTTAAATTTTAAATTTCTCCATATTAAGAAAATGGAAACAATCAAGTTTGCTTAAGCAATTCATCTTCATCCTTCCTTATGTAGTGAGGGATCCTCTTTGTTTTCTTGCTCAGATTCTGTTTGCCATCTATTTATATCCCAGGTTTTGTGCCATATCAGTGTGTAGCAGAGTGTGTCTTTTCTGATGCCATTGTTAGAAGATTATCTTTCTCTTCATTGGTAATACTTCACACCTATTTTAAGGATCAGGTTTGCCACTCCTTAAAGAGGTTTGTTCTCCCTAAAATTGTCTTTAGAATGCCTTAGTTGATGGATTTTTCAGGGAATGTAATTTTTTTCTGTGTTTTCAAAGTCTTACAGTTCACTGTTCTCTGTGATCAACAAAATTCTACCCTTCTATGATCCTGGCACCTGCTTAACATTAAATATCCCTCCAATAATTTGATTCAGAGAGAACATATGTCACCAGTTTTCCATCTGTGTTTCATTTATCATATTATTCAGTCTTCGAATCGAACATTCTGTACTTTATTTTTGCCTTTACATTCTTCTCCGTGCCAACTAAACTTAAACACATTCTCTGCCAGAGGCGGGAGATAATGTTTATCCTCACAATCTTAATAGAACGTCTCCCTTATCATCTAACCAACTATAATGTTACCTAATGCACTCAATGTGGCAAGTGTAATAGGAGATATAAACATCGAATTAAAGCAATAGAACTAAAAAATGAATAGACATCCAGACTTTGCCACGTACTTTTGCAAATAGTAATTTGGGTTCTCAACTCTACAGGTGAGAGCTGAGAACCATCCAGGTGAATTTTGTGAAGAGGTAATTCTGTGAAAAGTTCCGCACAGCTTAGCTTCCCTTTATGCACCCCAGGACTGGCTGCTATTTGCAGGTGCCCTGGTTCAGTAAGTGCCAGCATTGCTCTCATACTGACACACCGGTGGTTTCAAAAAGTGCTGAGCCTGGCCCTACCCTGGACCATACATACGTGACAGCGGTTCTTTACTATGCATGGTCTTTACTATGCATCACAATTGTCTAGAGAGTTGAAAAACAACAGATTCTGGACCCCATCCCTTCATAGAGCTCATTTCAGGTGGTCATGAATGGGACTGGATATCAGGATAGATGAAAAGCCGATTGCTCAGGATGTAAAAATCCCTTGCTCTTACAGATTCGGGTTCTGGTTCTTAAACCTGTTCTTCAGATCTAGCACACATTCAGATCTTCAACACTATCACAGGAAACTGTTGAAGAGTAACAGCCTGTTGAAAACCCAAGGCTCAGTCCCATACTGTTATTTGGAGGCAAAACAGTGAAGACTAGAAGACGGTAACATTGAAAATGTCACCTTCAGGAGGGGAAAAAAGAGAAACCAATGTAATAATCTGAATAACAAGGATTTAATTTAAAAAAAGACAAAACAACTTAAACATCAACCAGTATAAGGGGAATAATTAAATAAATAATGGTATATCTGTTTATTTGAAGAAAAAAAACAGTAAGAAAGAAAATGTCACCTTCAGTTGCATAGGGTCAAATGAGGACAAGAATGTAGACCCTGCAGACAGTGATTTCCTCCACATCAGTTTGTCTGACACAGCTACTCTTCAGTGGACAGCTCATGAAACACTGTCATATTATCCAAATAGGAAGCATTCATACTCTGCATACGATGCTATTAAGGAGAGACGTCTTCTTAGAAACTCTAACAAGGAAGTAATTAAAATGTGTTGATTGGCAATTGTATGTTAAGTGGGAAAATCAATTAATCTGAACATTTGCCTCCAAACTATCCTTCTTTTTGGAAGTTTGATTCAGCAGAGGTGAGACAACAGGTATTAACCTAGAACCTCTAATCCATGGATGTTTCAGACCAACGAACAGCTCAAAGGAGATTTTGCTTTTTGCTTCTGTATCTTCCCCTCACTGTATCGTCAGCTCACCATCCCTCCTCTATAGACTCACCCTCATGGCCACACAGCCAATGAGAGACTGTCTGGGTACCATCTCCTCTCTCAATGCAGCACCATGTGTGCTTCATCTCCTCTCTGTCTTCTGGGGGAGATAACACAGATTTCTGTGTTTTTTTTTCATCAATCACTTACTGGTAAGCAGCTCTGTTAATTCCATATCAGAATGTGCTTTCTCATACGGATTTGTTCCACTGTGTGCTGAGCACTTCTCGACTCCAGTGTCACAGCAGTGACTCAAATAGACAGCTCTCCCTGCTCTGTGCACTCTCATCCCAGAGAGAAGACAGGAAAATACAGAGATAAAAACATGGAAGTGATACACTGGATGCTGGGGAGCAATGAGTACCATGGAGATCAATAAAACATAGAAGGCTTATAGATAACTCCTAGAAGGAGAAACACTTTGTGGGAAAAGAATGTCATCACAGGACATGATTTATTCCTGCAATAAACCAAAGCTCCGGAGTCATGACCATAGAAACCACATTTCTAGAATTGATAAGTAATAGATACATACTGTGAAGGTGGAGGCGGGGCTGCAAAGGCCAGAGTGTGGCGTTAGACAGTTAATCCCAGCTAGCAGCTAACTTTTCTCTGCTATAACCGTGAGCTAATAGAGCCTGTCTAAAATAAAATAAAAATAACAACATAAACATAGTACTTCTGTTGGAAAGGATCACCTAAAAAGGTAAAAAGTGATTGTTGGGGTCCTCGCTGACTTGGCTCAATGGATAGAGCGTTGGGCTGTGGACTGAAGGGCCTGGGTTTGATTCCGGTCAATGGCACATGCCCAGATTGCGGGCTCGATTCCCTAGTGTGGGGCATAGCCAATCAATGATTCTCTCCCTCTCCCTTCTTCTCTAAAGTCAATAATATATATACATATATATTTTTTAAGTGATTGCCCTGGAATGGGGTGCTAAGAGGGAAACACTAGGCTGGGGACTGCTGTTTCTGCAAGATAAGGCTTTAGGCTTTTTGTGTGTTGTTTTGTTTTAACTTTGTGAACCTATTGCTTTACTGATTTTTAAAGCCAAATGTTAAAGCTAAAAAAATGAAAATATGGCCCTCGATGCAATTGACTTCTGACCCACAGAGATGACATATGTGCCACTGAGGAGCAGCGTCAGCATTAGATCCAAGCTGCCCGGCTTTAATCCGTGACTGCGGTTTGTGCTAGGCACTGTTCCACGTGGCTGAGTGGGTAAAACACAGTAACATCTCTGCCCTTGTCCTCTAGGAGGCAGCTAATAAATGATGGGTATTGTTATTTGTGGGAACCTCTTTCATGTCCCTCATGGTTCAGGGTTCCTGTTCAGGGTTTGGGTTCTGGACGAGGCCGCACGCAAATGAAAAGAGAGACTAGAAAAGTATTAATTTGGCGATATTGGGGGGTCAGGCAGGAGCCTTCCAATAGTGGAAAGACTACCGCCTTCCTTTGGCCTTGCCATCCCTTTTATTAAGACTATGGGATATACCCATGACCTTTAGGCAGGAAATTCCAAGAACAGAAATTTACATGAAACAAACAGGTAGAGGCTGCTTCAGCCAACAATGTTTCCACTAAACAGTGAGTGATGAGCTCTGACCTTTCAGAGTAATTAAGGTTGACCAGCCTTCTGGTCTCCTATCCACATCTTTCTATTAGTGAGACAATGTGTGGTTTCCGGCAGTTATTACAATTCAATACGTCAATGTAATGATTGATCCTAATCTCTCTGAATTTCATTTTTCTCATCTGTAAGTGTATAGTACTGTAAAGAATTTATGTGTGATGAGGCCATTTCTGAAGATAATAGAGGATTCTAATATTCACCAAGCATGAGAAACCCAAAGAGGAAGTAGGATAAAGGCCAGCCTCGGGGCTTGGGTCCCCAAACCTGCTCTTCCAATCTATTCAGCCTCTCATTCAGGGTGAGCCCGAGGGGTGGCGGGGGTGGGAGTGGAAAGGGGAGTTTGGGGCCCTCCTGAGTCTGCACCTCTGTCAGCATCTCTGGCTCTTCTCTTGTCCTCTTCTCCAAATGACAGAACTTCCGTCCTTCCGGAACTACTTCGTTGTTAATGCAGTGATTCCTTATTTATATGCTAGGACCGTGGCTCTGGAAGCCCTTGGAAGCCAAGAACTAATTTATTTTATCCTGCACTCTCTTACCATGTAGATTTTATAACTGCTTAGGCATGGCCAGACCCACAGGCCAGGAAATGATTGACAAAGAGTTAGTTACTCGGTTCCCAAGAAGAGGAGCACATGGCAGCACAGAGGCCAGGGAAAGGCTGGGGAGGGGAAGGCAAGGCAGGGCGGACGGGTCTAGGATGGTGTAGCTCAGTGGTTCTCAACCTGTGGGTCGCGACCCCTTTGGGGGTTGAATGACCCTTTCACAGGGGTTGCCTAAGACTATTGGAAAACACCTATTTCCCATGGTCTTAGGAACCAACACACCCCTCCTCGGTGTAGCAAAATATAGCAATGTAGTTTACTGTTGTCATATGAAGACTGTTACCCATGCTACACCACGATTCAAGACAAAATTTCATTTATTTGTAATTAGAAATAAATATTTCACAACATATAATTACATATTGTTTTTGTGATTCATCACTATGCTTTAATTATGTTCCGTTTGTAACAATGAAAATACATCCTGCATATCAGGTATTTACATTACAGTTCATAACAGTAGCAAAATTACAGTGATGAAATAGTAACGGAAATAATGTTATGGTTGGGGGTCACCACCACATGAGGAGCTGTCTTAAAGGGTTGCGGCATTAGGAAGGTTGAGAACCACTGGTGTAGCTGGAATAATTTCAGCAAGCTCTGAGGAACAGACTCTGACCTGAACTGTCTGCGAGTTTCTGGGGTGATTAGGGGAAGTGGAGAGTGGCCTGACCTTTGAGAACCCAATTGAGCAGCTGGTTAGCTGGGTGGACTCAGGAATGGTGGGTTTGCTTTTAACAGGTGGGGGGTGGGAAAGGTTGAGGGAGGTGTCTTCAGGGTGAGCAAGGCCCCAGGTGCACAGCATCAAACACCCAGAACAAAACAGGGACATACTTCCGGTGACAAGATGAATAAGTTTGGGGATCTAATGTACAGCTAGGAAAATAAAGAAGAAAAAGAGCATAAGAAATGGTTAGTGCACCTACATTCTGGGGTGTCAAAATATTGGGGGAAATGGAAAATTTGTACCTCGTTTCCCGAATTAGGAGAAAACAGAGAAATAATAGGAACAGTTCATGTTGCAAGTATTATCTCACTAAACATTTCCCAGATTTTGTAGCACAGTGGTTCGCTAATCATGACCATAACATGTTATCAATGAAATGTTCTCTGTTCAGAGCCCCCCCCCCCCCCCTTATGCTTCTCTGCGTGTATAAAATACCTTCAGGTTGGATACTCGAAAGAATAATGCTCTGTGCATTGTTTTGGAATCCTGAACTAACCAACCTAGAACCCAGCTAGTTCAGAGATTTCCTTGACTCCAAATCCCAGAGTGTCCATGTCAAAGCCTTCTTTTCCCATTTGGCTCCCTGGGTCAATCACATTTATTTTTATTTTTTAAAAATATATTTTATTGATTTTTTTTACAGAGAGGAAGGGAGAGGGATATGCCTGCAACCAAGGTACATGCCCTTGACCGGAATCAAACCTGGGATCTTTCAGTCCACAGGCCAACACTTTATCCACTGAGCCACACCGGTTTTGGCTGGGTCAATCATATTTAAACCATCACGGGAGATGCGAACAATTGGTAAGCTTCCCCAGGCTCTGATGGCACCGTCCATCAGAGATCTTGACCTTGTCCTGAACTGAGGGAAACACAGAGACCTCTTAGCTGCCCGCTCTGGGAAAGTGCTGTGTTACATGATCGACTTACGAATGCAGTCACACACGTTTACCGAGTGCGAATATCTGCCAGACCCTTCCACAGGCAGTGAAGCCACAGCAGTGGACACACAAGACGAGAGCACCTCTCTGGACCTTGTTTTCTTTTCTTTTACTTTTTATTTTTTCTAATATATTTTATTGATTTTTTACAGAGAGGAAGGGAGAGAGATAGAAAGTCAGAAACATCGATGAGAGAGAGACATCCATCAGCCGCCTCCTGCACGCCCCATAGTGGAGATGTGCCCGCAAGCAAGGTACATGCCCCCAACCGGAATCGAACCTGGGACCCTTCAGTCTGAAGGCTGATGCTCTATCCACTGAGCCAAACCGGTCTTGGCTGGACCTTGTTTTCTATGGGGGGTAGAGGGCTGGCAGTAATCAGGCAAGAGTTCATGGCATATCAGATGTGCTACATGCCGCAGAGTAAAGAGAAGCAGAGAGGCGAGGGGTGGGTGACGATGGCTTGAAGTGAGGCCCAAAGAAAAGGTGTCTGTGGAGGTGACATTTTAGCAGAGAGTGGGAGGTCCCGTGTGCGAGAGGATTGGCGGAGATGGAAAATTCTAGTGAGTGGGCAGGACATACCAGAGGAGGTGGTTGGAACGTGGGATTCTTGGAATGGAGACGCTGGAGAGAGTAGATAACAGGGTAAGAGGAGGGGGAAAAAAAGAGAGAAATGTAAGATCAAGCCCTTGACCTTGAGAGTGTTCTGTCTCATTCGGGGGATAAGGTTTATTGAGGCAAAACCATTAGAAATAGGTAAGGAGGGAGTCCGTGGTATGCTTCACCCAGTACGTGACTTCTGTGTTCGGTATCCAATGGTATCTCTCAGCTTTTGCCAGAACGCCCATTAACCGGATGGCAGGTTCAGGGAGCCCCACAAGTAAGGCCGGTACCCAGACGCATCCCCATCACTCTCAGCAAACATGACCTCAGCGTCTGCCGGGTGCAGTTTACTCCGCTGGGTACCGGGAGCAGGCAGAGCCCTGGAGGGGAGCCTCCTGAGCAGCATATTGGCTGTCACCTGCTCCCTATGGAGAACTCGTGGTGGGGTTCAGAGGTGCCTGGGATGGCCAGGAGGGGGCTGCCAGTGTTGATGTGAATGGGGTCTGTGGCTGCAGGAGGACTGAGATGGGAGAGCCTTTCGCAGACACGTGGGAATAAAACGAGATGAGGAGCAGAGTCCCGCTTTGATTTGTTCGCTGGTCCCTCCTCCTGGATTGTTGGGGTGTAGAGAGAGGGTTTGGGGGAGAGGACAGACCTGACCTCGGACCAGCTCCCCGGGGCTGTCCTTTTGTGTAACACGGACAGAAGCTAGCTAAGGAAGACTTGCCTTCATGGGGGTTGGAGGAGAACAGGCATTTGCAAGGGAGGGTTAGGCAAGGCAGAATGTGGGAGGGGGTTGGGGAGACACCCCCAGAACCCCCAGGAAGGGCTGAGCAGAGCAGAGGGACATTGTGCGGAAGAAGAGAGGAACAGCAACAGTCAGTGTCGGGAGCGGGATGTGGGAGGACCTCACAGACTGCTCAGCTCTGCAGAGAGCAGCGTCCATGAATACATTTTAGCGCACAGCTCAGACGGTGTAAGTAGCCTGCAGTCCATCTTTATTGAAGTTCAAACGTTACCGATCTAATTGTTCTGGAAATTGACTTAAAGCACGAGGTATCGGAAAGAAGGTAAGTGCCAGAAGGATAGGAATGCCAGCACAGAGACAGCTGGGGAGGGGAAACACTGAAACCCGAAATGTGACAGAGGCTTCACCTGGGAGACGGGGTGTGCGCCCCGGTGGCCTGGTCTGGGGGCAGCTGTTCGGAAGATGGGTCGTTGTCACGTATCTTCTGTCCCAGGGCGAAGAGCACAGGTCAGACTGGCCACGAAGCCAACATGAGGCCTCCTGGTTTTCTGCAGGAGGAACGTTCACAGGCCTCTTCCCATCCCCCTGGGAACATGGCCTGTTAGGCCACCCCCAGAACCTCTTTCCTCCTGCACCCCCATGGGAGCGTCTGAGCATCCGTGAGAGCACGAGGCTGTGCAAGAGATATTTTTATGTAGCAGCTCTATCATTGTGGTTCATGATTATGGTTGACACACATTGCTATGTGAGTTTCAGTTGTACAACACGGTGGTTAGGCATTTCTATACCTCGTGCAGGGATCGTCTTGCTAAGTCTAGTACCTGCCGGGCACCGTGGGTAGTTACTACGATTTTATGTAGCGGCTAATCACAAGAGCAGGCCATGCTTTCTCTCCTCCTCCCCTGTCCTTCGTGATTTTTGATCCTTAATAATATGATCAAGGGAATAATTTTCTCTAGGGAATGAACCAAGCTGGAAACCTCGGGGCTTCTGATAACAGTGACTGAGTGATCATTTAACACTAAGGAAGAGACATGGGTCTCTGTGTTAAAGACTTAGTTGGATCCCCGCTGCAGTGCGGTTAATGAAAAGAGAGACTGTTTTCTTCCCTCCATGCAAACCGCACTACCCGGCAGAGAGGTCTGTTCGTGCTTCGGGCCGGCAAACACCTAGAACTGCAGACTCAAAGCCACATCCGTGGCCTCAAAGGCCCAGGTGCACCTTAGGTGAAGGTGCGGGATCGCTTGGCTGCCAAGATCCTATGCTTTTCGCTCAGAATGGACCCCGGGCGAGCCATGCAGAGCACAACACTGCGCCCTCGTGGTCAGAAGTCAGAACTGGAAATGCAGACGTTTTGTTTGTATTTTATTTTTTCTCCCAGAGACTGTCTGAGTCCCAGAGCAGTGGACTGCTACCAAAGTGAAGGAAACAATTGACACAATTTTCTGGATAAGACCCAGGCCCACAGAATCCCGGTTTTGTCTGTCTTGTCTGAGTGACAGCAGCTGCTAGGGTTGATGCAGCTTTGGGGGCAATGAGTCATGATGTATTCAATCCATAATGCAGCTTCTCTAATGGGAAATACACAATGTTTCTACCGCCATTA
This sequence comes from Lasiurus cinereus, assembly GCA_011751065.1. Lineage (NCBI taxonomy): Eukaryota > Metazoa > Chordata > Mammalia > Chiroptera > Vespertilionidae > Lasiurus > Lasiurus cinereus. The sequence continues at coordinate 82,674 of JAAGEH010000094.1, read as the reverse complement.
AATATGCATGTCGTTTTTCATCAGCTAAATATGGAAATAACGTCTCCTGGTCTACCACAGAGACTGACAATGAGGACCGAGTAAAAGGATATGAAAACAGAGCGAATGTCTCTATGGAGGAAATCCATGTTTATCTGCTCTCCTTTAAAACACTTCTTTAATCCAATCTTGCATTTTAGGGTTTTCACCTAGAAATACAACATTGAATACACACACATACACACACACACGTAATAAAAAAATAATTTATGTCCTATGCCCTTGCCTCTCTTCTAGCCCTGAAGAAACGTCTTATTGGTGACTTTGAACTTTGGAAGATATATGTCCTTACTCTCCTATAATTAACTCATGAGGATTTTTTTTTAATTGTGTGACCCACATTTTTGAGGCATTGATACCGTCACGTGCCTTTGTACAACCAAATGATGAGCCTGCAAATGTGGAGTGAACAGAAATGGACAGTGGAGAGAGTTAGTCCTAAGTCAGCATAGTTTCCTCTAAACAGCTGATCTGGGTTTACATCACTTCTGGGTGACTAAAACACCAGAAGGCCAGTGATCATAAATAATTACTGGGATTGCTGAATTTTCCACTACATTAAGGTTAACAACTGGGAATGATACTTGGGCTCACATTATATAATCTGCTGGTGGTGTGTTTCACCCTCGTCTGAAAGTTATTCTCAGTAAAATCACAGAGGCAGAAACAACAGGAAATATATTCTCAGGAACCGTGCTGGGAGGTGGAATATGAAGGAATATTCCCAGTAAGATAGACAATTACTTAAAGTAATCTTTGGAGTTCTTTGATAATGACTCTCAAGATATTTGAGATCATGTCTGGCAAATGTTGAACAACTATTTTTACTTCATTCATAATTAAAAGTTCAAAATAACCAGGAGAGATGCTGGGAGAATGAAGACTGGGTTAGCTGTTTAATTTACAGATGGGATTAGTTTTGTGGCACAGGGTTCAGCACACCCACCCCTGCACACGCGGAGCCTTAAATACCAAGGAATGAGAGCACTAAAGTGCCAGCAAATGCAGTGCCAACCTGTAGAATTCCCAATAATATCAATTTTCCTTCCTATTTGATTATCTCTCTTCATCAACTCATTTCATTAGTCAGTAGTTCAAGAAAAAAACACTTTTTCACTGCTGTAATATTTTTCTCTGTTTCTGAAGATAATAAGTTTTGTGCTTTTACTATAAACTTTTATGTACATTTCCAAAGTTCCCTTTCAGAGTGTATGGTCATCAAGTTTAATATATCTACACTAATAAAAGAGAAAAATGCAAATTGACCATACCTTCACAATGCCCACTAGCCAATCAGGAGTAATTATGCAAATTAGCCCAACAAAGATGGCAGTTAATTTGCATACACAGACACCCAGCAGGGGACTGGATGCTTGCATCATCGCCATGGTGATGACACGGGTGTTTTGCATCACCCCAGCCACTCCAGGCCTCTGGGCAGTGTGGGAAGGAGGAAAGGTGGCTCCAGGCAGAGCAAAGGCTGTGCCAGCAGTTAGGGTAAGGAAGGCCCATTCTACACGAATCTTCATGCATTGGACATCTAGTGTGTGTATGTGTGTGTGTGTGTGTGTGTGTGTGTGTGTATAATTTATATATATTTATTTTTAACCCTCACCTGAGGATATTTTTCCATTGATTTTTAGAGAGAATGGAAGAGAGAGGGGAAGAGAGAGATTATGTTTCATTTCTAGTATGGTGTTCCTCACACATACTAGAGCTTTGTAACCTTTGCTCATGTGGTCTCTCTCCCTCCGGAGTGTAAGCAACTGTAGGACACCCATCTTTGCATCCTCAGCTCCTCATGTAGTGATGGGCAGATATCACCTGAGAGATTGGTTGTCTCTTGCATGTGCCCAGACCAGGGCCTGGGACAGGGAGGAGCCTGCAACCCAGGTACGTATGTGCCCTTGACCAGAATTGAACCTGGGACCCTTCAGTCTGCAGGTCAACACTCTGTCCACTGAGCCAAATTGGCCAGGGCAAATTTAATATTTTTAAGTAAATCCTCCAGCACACAGACTCGTGTGCACGTTGGTGGTGTTTTTCTCACCCACGTTGTTCTGTTTTTGAAGTGATGGCCCATGTGTCCTGTGTGGAGACTGTGCACGACCTTCAGAAATGACACGTGGAACCGTGGGTCGAGCCTGAAGACCCTCAGGTAGACCCGGCCACACCTGTGATCTACTTCCTGTCCTGCTTTATCTGTGTCGCCAGGTTCTGACCTTGGCTTTGTCCACAGACTTGTCACTGTGCTCACGTGCCTGGGAGCTGACGTCTTCCACTCAGTTAATCCTCTGTGTAAACCCAGCCTGCCACAGCCTCAGCGTTCATATCAACAGCTAAATAATGCCCCACATCACACATTCCTTTGGACATCTGACCGTAGCAAGTCCCAAGTTGGCTTCACTATTCCTGTCTTGGCTCTGACGTCTTGTACCATCCTGGCTGGGCCAAGGGGCCCAAATGGGAGACCTCTGACTCCTGCAGAGCATCATCTCTCTGTTCAGAGAAATGCTGATGTATTTCTGGTGTTTCAAATCAACTAACAGCCAGGTATCCACCCAGTGGGACATAACCCATCTGAAGGTTAATAAAAAGATGAAGAAGGCAAGTGTGAAAGATGAAAGATAGCATCTAAGATATTGGTATCAAACTTCTTTTTTTTTTAGGAAAAAAATACTGGTTTTAATGCCAGGGAGCCTGCTGACCTCACAGAAATGCCAAGTTCACCTGGAGGAACTCAGGTGCACAGCTGACCATCATCGAGCCTGGGTGGACTTACCAGACCTCAAAAGAGAGCTCTGACCTTGGGCTTCCCTGTCAGGAAATGGACTTCTGATTCATGAAGGAGGAATTGAAGGGACGCTCTTCCACGGAGGTGTTCTCTCCATTTCTGTCTGGGAAACTCTTACTCAAAATTCCAGACATAATTCATACAGTGGTTCCGCCTCAGGGCCCCTGTGTTCCATCTCCCGGGGCCCGTGTTCCCACCATGCCTCATTCCATTCCTAGTATGGTGCTCCTCACACAGCTTGGTAACCTCTGCTCATGTGGTCTCCCTCCCTCGGGAATGTAAGCTGCTGTAGGACACCCATCTTTGCGTCCCCAGCTCCTCATGTAGTGATGGGCAGCTACCACTTGAGAAATGAATGAGCAACAGGTTTCCCATCCGGAGCTTCTATTCATGCGGGTGCTCTGATCGCCTGCCAGAGAGAGACTCAAACTCCAGGCTCTCTGTCAGGAAATGGATGTGGAACTCTGCCTCCGCTTAGGATGTAGGTGACTTCAGGAAGATGCCACTCCCACCTGGCCACGAGGAAAAGCCAGGTAATCTACAAAAGAGTGACTGTTGTGAGTACATCGGAAAGCTCAGGTTGTAAAGCCATCAAGTGAACTCAGTGCTGAATGGTGCAGCGTCCATGGAGGGGCAATGAGTGGCACAGGCCAGTTCTCCTTTGGCAAAGCAGGAGAGGGAAACGGAGCTGCCACAGAAGCAGGCTGGGAGAAATCCACTGAGAGGCTGACAAGTTCTCAGAGGCCAAGGGCAGGCTGGAGAGACATGAAGAATTCCTAGCTGAAACCGGTTTGGCTCAGTGGATAGAGCTTCGGTCTATGGACTGAACGGTCCCAGATTAGATTCCGGTCAAGGGCATGTACCTTGGTTGCGGGCATATCTCCAGTGGGGGGCGTGCAGGAGGCGGCTGATCGATGTCTCTCTCTCATGGATGTTTCTAACTCTCTATTCCCCTCCCTTCCTCTCCGTGAAAAATAAATAATATTAAAAAATAAATAAATAAAAAAGAATTCCTGCTCTTCCCAGCTCCCCACGGAGAGGCAGGGAACAGACCCTGACAGAGGTGCATTGCTTCTGAGTAGAAGCAGGCCTGAGGTCCTGAGGGAGGGTCTGGGAAAGGCTCTAGTGGAGGGTCCTGACCAGAATACAAAACAAACGAATGTAGCCATAAGAGAAGAGGTGAGAAAACATCCCCGTGCCCAAGGCTCTTGGAAGCTTTGCGGTCAGAGCAGCAGCCAAGTGACTCCATCAGGGTACACGTAGCTGTGTCTCTGTGGAATTGTTGCTGCCACCACTTGCCCCTGAGAACCTGCGACTGTGGAGCTTCTCTCTGAACAGCCTGGACCAGTCTAAGGCCTCTGCTACTCAACTGCCCAAATCTCCTCTCCTCACAAGTCCCCACAGCCTTATGCGGCTCATTTCCTCCATGTGTCTCACCTGGGGCCACAATCCAGACCTTAGCTGCAAGGGAGTCTGAGAAGTGGCATTTCACCTTTTCCTTGTGAGGGAACTTTTTTCTTTCTGCAGTTCAAGCAGGCACCCTAACTGTCATTCAGGATGGGATCCTATAAGTGGGTTGAAGTAGGAATTGAAAAAGCTCGTCCATAATATCTACTGCTCCTGCCACCGCACCAGCTGCTGCGACATCACCCTGTTCCTTTCCTCCCTAGGGCCAGAGCCCTGAGAACAAAATAAAATGCACGTGGTTCTTCATTTTTATGTTCTTCATGTCTCCTTCTACCCCGTCCCTCTATGAGTCCCCTCCTGTGGGGACCCTCTCCACTTTTCTCTTTGCTGTGTCCTCAGTGTAAACTACGGTGTCTGGCATCTGTATCTACTGTGGAATCAATCAGCAGGCCCTGCTGAGAACTGAATGCAAACAACACCAAAAATGCTTCCCCTTTCCATGGAGAAAGACCCGGAGGGACAGGCACGCCACTTACATTTGGCTTCTGAGGTTTCCGGGAAGGAAGGGCAGCGAAGAGACAGAGATAACATGTGTGTGCTCGTGGAGCTTGCTTAAGCTGGCCATGAGATCAGAAAACTATGGCCCATCTACACAATGGAATTCTATGCTGCCATAAAAAGAAGGAATTCTTTCCATTTGCTGCAACCTGGATGGAACTGGAGAACATTATGCTAAGTGCTATAAGCCAGTCAATGAAAGAAAAACACCACATGATCTCACTCATTTGTGGATAATAAAGAACATTATAACCTGATGAACAAAAGGATAGACACAGAAGCAGTAAAGCATCAAACAGACTGTCAAATTACAGCGGGAAGATTAAGGAGAGGTGGGGTAGATAAGAGATCAACCGAAGGACTCATATGCATGCAGATAAGCATAACCAATGAACACAGACACTGGAGGGTTGGGGTATGCCTGGGAGGGGGGGGCAATGGGGAGATATGCATACATGTAACACAATAAGAAGAAGAAGAAGAAGGAGGAGGAGGAGGAGGAGAAGAAGAAAGATGGCCATGAGACTATTAAAATGGACATGATCTTCCTCCCCCCACCCCCCAGTAAAACAGAGAGGAACCGTTGAAACATGTGAGTCTCTCTGCAGGTAGGAGAGCTGGCCTCTCAGGCAGGTCACTGCCCTAAAAGCGCAGGCCAGGGGCGAGCACCATGTTTGGAAGCGCCTGGCCGGCCTGCAGCGCGCGGTGGCTCTCCACCAGCCTTCACACGCATTCCTGGAGTCCCTGCCAGCTGGCTCTGCCACGGGGCTCACGGGCCACAGAAAAGGGAAGAAAAAACAAATCCAAGGTCTCGGGGTGCATTTTTGTTTTTTCATTCTCCTTGTACAGCTAACGGCCTGCGGAGGGATCCACAGTGGCTGGATCCCAGCCAGGAAGGGAGATGAACGAGAAAGGAAGGTCTGTGGGTTTCGGGGAGCTGGGGGTCTCCCTCGGGGTGAGTGGGAGAGACCCCTGGCTCTCTCCATGCAGTGCACTTCCTCTTGCTGTGGGCATCGCCCGCTGCCCGGGCCACGGGCCTTCCGCCTGCCTTCGCCAGGAAGGGTCAGAATCCAGGGCAGCCACAGGCAGGCGGCCTCCAGCCCAGCCCTGCAGGGTGAGGGCGGGCCTCTTGCCCAGGCCGCCACCTGACGCTGAGGCTGGAGAACCGGGGAGGCGTGCTTGGCTCTTACCTGGATGCCCAGGGAGGACAGGGCATGCTTTGGTGCCACGGAGAAAGCTTGGCATGGAGACCTTCTGCGGTTAGTGATCCATCTGCCAGACTTCCGCATGTCAAAGGCAAATAGCAAGGAGCCAGCAAACAGATGTGCAGTAAATCAGTCCAGTTGCACCAAACTGCCCGTAATATCAGATTTCTGCATGCGTTTTCCTTTTTCAGGGCGGGGCTTCGTGATTTTGACCTTCCCTCCTGTGTGATTGGGTCACCTTCACAACCATTGAACTCTTTTTTTACCTCCATATGAAATACAGTGGTACCTTGAGATACGAGTGCCCTAACATACGAGATTTTTGAGATACGAGCCGTCGAGCGAGCGATTTTTGCTTTGAAATACGAGCAACATTTGAGATAGGAGTCATTGCGCGGATCGGCCGGCTGCACACGACCCACCCGTTTACCGCGACTCGAGCTCTCATCGTTTCCCACGCCTCAAGGTTACGGAACGAATTAAACTCGTCTCTCGAGGTACCACTGAACGATGATACTCGTGTCAGAGGGGAAAGGTGGTAAAAAGGAAGTTCGTGACACTCTTCTCCCTTCCTGTGAGCGATGGTTTATCATGAGCACAGTGTGTTTGAAGTGTATTTCCTGTCCATGTAAGCCATGTCCAAACCTACAGAGGATTTTTGTCAGAGTTTATTGGAACCAAAATGGACAGTTGCTAGGGTGAGATTGCAAATGCTCCCCGGAGAATAATAGTTTTGTGGCTCCTTTTATACCTTAGGGAATTAAGGAAGATTACAAGGACGGAGGTCGGAGAAAGCGAGGCGGGGATGAAATTACAGGCCAGTTAAGATTATGTCCTCTGTTGAGGGTGGTTACACTGATGAGGGGTCTGAAAAGAAGCATTTTACATGTGTGTTCACCTAAATGCACAAAACAACGGACAGGCAAACGCTTAAGGCAAAGATCAGCCCTTTACTCAAGAAGTTCTATGCCTTGGGCAGGACTACCTGCCCAGACCTGCCCAGCTAATTTATGATCAGATTACCAAAGAACCCTTTTTTTTTTACATCATTCCAATTTTATTTGCAAGCTGGGGTGGAAGAAGCCTGCCATTCCACAAACACTGGCTCGATCTGTTTCCGGGAGCAGGGGTCTACTGCATAGAAGGCAGAGATGAAAGCGGAAATCACAACAGAAAGCACTAGCAATTACAGCGACACAGCAGGAAAGCAAGTGGAGCACAACAAAAAAGGTTATGTTCGTGAATGAGTTTAAAAGGGAGGAATTCAAACAGGGGTCCTGAATTCCATTCCTGCCAAAGGACAATTAAACGACCAGGACAGATGAATGAGATGGGAAGAAGCAGGTGGGATGGAGAACAGAGAGAGGAGGGAAGGGCTGGAGAGAGATGGATGAGGTCCAGGGAGCCAGTCTTTCATTCACTCAGCAATTCACTCATCGGCTCCACAACTGCTTATTTAGAATAAACTCGGTGGAAGTGAGAGATGAAATAAAGGAAACAGAAAAGAAGAGGCGTACAGGAATAAACTGGTCTCAAACAAGAATGACAAACTCTTTAGATTGGAAAAGGGACTATCATATAATCTGACTAGCTCACTTAGCTGCATCATTTACAATAATCTACAACTTGGGAAGCAGCCCAAGTGCCTCCCAATGGATGACAGGATGAAGACGTGATACGTGTTATACAATGTAATGTTACTTGGCCGTCAAAATGAAATCTCACCATTTGTGACAGTGTGGGTGGACCTAGAGGGTATTCTGCTACGTAAAATAAGCCAGATAGGCAAAGAGAGAGGCCATGTGACTTCTCTTATATGTGGAATCTAAAGAACCAGAGAAATGAACAGACAAAACAGAAACAGATGCAGAGATACAGAGACCAAATTGGGGGGGGGGGGGTGTTCAGACAGAGGGGATCTTGGAGGGCTGGGTGAAAAAGATGAAGGGATGAAGAAGTATACATTGGCAGTTACAAAACAGTCAAGTATAGGGAATCTGGTCAATAATATTGTAATGACTATGTAGGGTACCAGGTGGGTACTAGACTTTGTAAATGATATCATCGTCTAACCATTAGGCTGTACCCCTGAGACTAACATAAAATAATATTGAATGTTAACTGGGATAGAAAAATAGTCACCTCATTTTAAAATGGAATTTTGCTCTGCTGCTGGCATTTAGAATTTCAGGATGTTAAGTGTAAAAACAAAAAGTTTATCTCTTTGCACCATCTAGTGCTGTTTCTTGGAATGACATGCTCCTTGAAACCTTACCATCCAAAGCAGTGGTTCTCAAACTTCTTAAGGCCCCGACCCTTGCATACAGTTCCTCATGTGGTGGTGACCCCCAACCATGAAATTTTGCTACTGTAATGCATCGTGATGTAAATATCTGCATTTTCCAATAGTCTTAGGCGACTCCTGTAAAAGGGTCCTTCGACCCCCAAAGGGGTCACGACCCACAGGTTGAGAACCGGTGATCCAAAGGAACTGTGCGTTAGGGTAGTTAAGCTCCAGAGTGGGACTGACTATTGGGCGGGGGCACATTAGGCATTGTCACCTTCCTCTTCTTGAACGTTATCGTTCACTTTCTCAGACTTTTTGCGTAGCATCGTTGGGAAATACAAGTCATGAAAGGGGGGGGGGGGGAGGCTTATTTCTTTATTCTCCAGGGTTCATGTGAGAGAATTTTAGGGATCCGGCTGGATATACTTTGGACCAGGCAAAAGCCATAATACAATGGCCTGCTTCGGGAGGCTAACATTAGGCCAAGGGAAGCAAGTAGGTGCTTTCTGGAAGGGTCTCTGGGAGACAGCTGTGCAAGAAGCCAGAGAACATGGTCTCTCTCCCCTCACAGCTCTAGAATGAGAGGTGACCTGCGGGAGCAGCTGTGGCTTCTGCATAAACCAACCGGAGAGAAAAAAAAGAAATAAAGAAAATATTTGAGCAGACATTTCACAAAAAAAAGAAAGACATGCTCATCAGCCTTAGTCACCAGGGAAATGCAAATGAAAGCCACAGTGAGAGACCTTTGCGCAGCCAGCGGAGTGGCTACAGTTCTGCGGGCAGACAAGGCAAGAGTGGTCGCAGGCGGAGGGCAATGGGAGGCTGTACGTTTCTGGTGGGCTTACAGGAGGGTTTGACTGCTCTAGCGAAAGGCCTGGCGTTTTCTTATAAAACAGCGGTTCTCAACCTTCCTAAGGCCGCGACCCTTTCACACAGCTCCTCATGTGGTTGTGACCCCCAACCATGAAAGTTATTTCCGTGGCTACTTCATCACTGTAATTTTGCTCCTGTTATGAACTGTCATGTAAATATCTGATAGGCAGGATGTATTTTCGTTGTTACAAATTGAACATAATTAAAGCATAGTGGTTAATCACAAAAACAATATGTCATTATATATTGTGAAATATTTCTTTCTAATGACAAATAAATGAAATTTTGTCTTGAATCGTGGTGTCGCATGGATAACAGTCTTAATATAACAACAGTAAATGACATGGCTACACTTTGCTACACCGAGGAGCGGTGTGTTGGTTCCTAAGACCATGGGAAATAGGTGTTTTCCAATAGTCTTAGGCGACCCCTGTGAAAGGGTCGTTCAACCCCCAAAGGGGTCACGACCCACAGGTTGAGAACCGCTGTTATAAAAGTAAAACTGTACCTACCAGCAGTTCCACTCCTACGTGTTTACTTAAGAAAGGTGAAAAACCATGTCACAAAATAAACATACCTGTCAAATTTTCCTAACAGTTCTACTCACAATAGGCAAGACCCGGAAATAAGACAGACAACCATCCACAGAATTGGATAAACTACAGAAGTCAGGTCAACCGTTTGTTCTCCGTACCTATGAGTCTGCTTCTGTTTGGTCTGTTCATTTCTCTTGTTCTTTAGATTCCATATATGAGAGAAATCATATGGCATGAAAGGAATACCATTCGATAAGAAAAAAACCATAGATATACAAAATCACATGAATGAATCTCAAAAAAAATGATGGTAAGTGAAAAAAACAACACATAATGCATGATTCCACCTACTTGAAATTCTAGAATTAGGAAAACACTCCTCTCTGCTGAAAAGCAATCAGAACTGAAGTTGCCTCTGGGAGCGGGGGAAGGAAATGTAAGACAAAGCTACTGGGAATGAGAGAGAGGAAACTTCCTGGGGTCAAAGTATTCATGTTTTATGCCCTGATGGTGGTTTGCATTTATTCACATTGAGTGGTAAAACTAAGGTGGGTATCTCTCATTGTGGGTAAACATCTAAAAGAAACTGTCAACAAATATTGAACTCCAGTTAATGATATGCCTTCTGAAGCCTTCAGAGGTGAAGTGTAGCGATGTCTGAAACTTACTATGAGATGCATCACAACTTAGATAGATTAATAGAGGGACAGATAGATGGATAATCATGTGATAACATATATACACTAAAATGTTAAATGTAGAAACTAAGTAGTGGGTTTCTGACGTGTTCGCTGTGCAATTTTTCAACTTTCCTGTACGTGTAAAATGTGGGAATACAGCCAATCGAGAGCATCCCATGAAGATTCTGAAGGAAAGCTGATTGGTTGGTAAATGGAAATACAGTTTACAATGTCACTGGTAGTATTTGAAGGACTGAACTCAAGGCAAAAAGAGAGGTGTTATGTTTAAAAAGGAATTATGAGGTTGAATATTAAATTTATACGAGGCGCAGTTTATGTTTTTCAAGGTTTCAACTAAAAACCTTCCTTTGAAAAACATACACTCATATAAGTCTATTTCACATGTGGCAAGTACTATGGTTATATTGTTAGTGCACTGCAAACTATATTCTTTGCCTTTTAACCTTCCACTAGTAATATTTCTATAGTAACTTCATTTAATGGTGGCACTAGCTTGTGTGTTGATAATTATTTCTAGTCATATTGGGTGTCTGAGGCTCATTCCTAAGTAGATTTTTTAGGAAGGATTCATGTGCACAATAGTCTCTAAATTCTTACTTGCTGCTAATAGTTTGTGCTTTTTTATATTTAATCATTTTGATGGTAGAAAAGCTTCCGCTCACCTTTTTTTCCTTGACTATTTTAAAGATTTCATCATCCACCACGATGCTATTTCCCATCTATCCCATTGTCAAAGCTGAAGTATCCTTGAGGCGATATGAAAGCAGGCGCTCTCAGCAACTATTGGATGAGAATAAACTGTGGTTATTGGTATAATAAATATTTTGGATGAAGATTGAATAACTTTGTTATAACTATGTCAAAAGCATACCCTTTATTTTTAAAACGTACAGTTTAAAGTCCCTTCATATCTTCAAGAAGATCTTTTCAATGATATCTCCTTAATCAATCTCCCCTTTTGATATGCTGGTAGTGTGCCTGGAACATATGGGCATGTGGCTGTAACAGTATCTGCACGCCACCAGGTGGTGTTATACAGATAAAGTCCGGTATTGTTTTCCTAGACTCTGTCTACGCCTACTTTTTGAGAAACACTACATTGTGCCACTGATGTCATTCTTTTTATTTTTTAAATATATTTTATTGATTTTTTACAGAGAGAAAGGGAGAGAGATAGAGAGTTAGAAACATCGATGAGAGAGAAACATCCATCAGCCGCCTCCTGCACGCCCCCTACTGGGGATGCGCCCACAACCAAGGTACGTGCCCCTGACTGGAATGGAACCTGGGACCTTTCAGTCCACAGGCTGACGCTCTATCCACTGAGCCAAACCGGTTTCGGTGCACTGATGTCATTCTTGCACGCCAGCAAGCTATTGCACACAATTCATTTTGAGTGTTCGAAACTCAGGGGCACTGCCTATCTAGTTTTCTTGATTTATCTTCATAGTACAAATAATAGCTGTAATTTCTTGAGCACATAATTGCTTGAGTGACAGGCATTTATTGTAATTGTCCTGAAACCTCACAGAATTCAGTCAGTTGTTTACATTGTCTCCTATAGACAGAGGAGGAAATTCATGCTGAGAAAGATGAACTAATTTGCAAAGGTCATAAAGCTAGTGAGTGGCTGAGTCATAGTTTGAACTTAGATTTGATGAGCTCCCAAGTTCACCCTATTTCTGACATTGCAACTGCCTTGCTCCATAGTTTGGAATCACATTTTAGAACTTTCCTGCAGTAAGATATCTTCTCTTAGCATTGGAACATTGCGGTTTTATTGAAGTAAATGTTATTGAAGACAACTAAGCATCATATTCTTACAAAATGAATTCTAGAGTTAGCAAGTGAATTTCCAAGTTTATTTAAGTAGCGAGGCTATTTGAAGACTATACCTTAAAACATTTAATAACGTGACCTGTTATGATCCTGTATGGTCAGTATGCCAACTGAAGCACCATTATTTAGTATTTTTTCTTACTTTTTAAAACTTGTGGTAAATGTACATAGCATAAAATTTACTACCCTAACCATTTTTAAGAATACAGTTTAGTAGCATTCATATTGCTCTGCAACATCACTATTGTTTCACCATCCCAATCTGAAACTGTAACCTTTAACCTCTGCTTCTAAGACCCTAGTAAACTCTCTTCTCCTTTCTGTCTCTCTCAGTTTGACTATTCCAGTCATTAAGTGACAGCATGCAACATTTGTCCTTTTGTGACTGGCTTATTTCACTAACGCATGTTTTCAAGGTTCAGCCATGTTGCAGCATGTGTTGGAATTTCCTTCCTTTTTAAGGCTTAATATCCGATTGTATGGATATAGCACATTTTGTTTATCCATTCACCCATGGACACATGAGTTTCTTCTGCGTTTTGGTTATTGTAAATAATGGTGCATGAACAGTGTGTGCATACAAGTATCTGTTCACATCTCTGCTGTCAATTCTTTTCAGTTCCTCTTTGTGACTAGAAGAGGAATTGCTGGATTGAATGATAATTCTTTGTTTAATTTTTTGAGGAGTCATCAGAACAGCTGCACTATTTTACATTCCCATCAGCAATGCACGAAGATTCCATTATTCCCATATCCTCACTGACATGTTATTTTTTTGTATTTTTAATTAATATTGCTAATAATGGCCTTCCTAATGGTGTGGTATTATTTTATTGTAAATTTGATTTATATTTCCCTAATGACTAATAACATTTAATATCTACTTATGTGCTTATTGACCAGTTGTATATATTTTTTGAAAAAATGACTCTAAGTCCTTTGCCTATTTTTTATTAGTTTTTTTTTTTATTTGTTGTTGAGTTACAGTTTTTAATACATTTTGGATATTAATCCCTTATCAGATACTTTGCAAATATTTTCTCCCATTCTTTAGGTTTCTTTTTATTGTGTTTTTTGATATACAAGTTTTAATTTTTATAACTTCCAATATATTTATTTTTTTCTTGATTACCTGTGTTTTGGTATCATATGTAAGAAATCATTGCCAAATCTAATAGTATGAAGCTTCCCCCTATATTTTCTCATAATAGATTTATATTTTAGCTCTTATGTTTAATCCTTTGATCCACTTTGACTTAATTTTTATATATAATGTAAGATAATTTTATTTCATTGAACTTCTTAGATTTATAGATTCATATTTTTTATCAAAATTGAATTTAAATACTATTTCTGCCCTTTTCTCTCTTTCTTCTCCCACTTGAACTTCCACAATGCACCTATTAACCTGTTTTATAGGGCCCCGCAAATCTTTTAGGCTGTTTATTTTCTTCTTTTTAATTTAATTTAATATTTTCTTTTTTTTTCTCCTCAGACTCAATAATTTCAATTGTCTTATAGTTAAGTCCATTGATTCTGTCTTCTGCCTGATCAAATCAGATGTTATGATTATCTAGTAAAAATTTTAATTCAGTTGTATTTTTCAACTTCCAAATTTCTGCTTGGTTCCTTCTTACAGTTTCTATCTTTCTGCTGATATTTTAATTTTCCTGGTTTCTTTTAGTCCTTTGTGCTTTTGCTTAATTCTTTGAGAATATTTAAGAAAGCTCATTTAAAGTCTTTTTCTAATAAATCTAATATCTATGCTTCCTCAAGGATAGAAACTGGAGACTTACATTGTTGCTCTGAATGGACCATGTTTTCCTTTTCTTTTTTGTATGTTTTATAATTTTTTGATAAAAATCAGGCAAACTTGTGCTGTGCTGAGTCAGTGCTTTGCTAACTGGTTGGGTATGTTCTGAGCTTAGAGATCAGCCTAAGGTAGAAGCTTAAGGCCCTTTCAGGTCTTTGCTAAGAATGCCTCTGGCCTGAGGTTGTATGTGGCTTTCTGTGAGAGGCCACATCCCACATGGCTTAGGGTTCAGGATCTGGAGAAGGGCCACGGGCAAATGATGAGACAAGACAAGAAATAATCATTTGGAAATAATGGGGGACCAGGCGGAGAGTCCAACGCAAGGGGAAGGACTTGGCTGGTGCCCGGGCCCTGCCAACCTTTTATTCAATTTTGGATACACATATTGCCCTTCGTCAGGCAGGCAATTCCTGTAACAGACAATCTTAAAGGTCAGGAAATATTAGTAAAGATTTACTTTGCGACTATTTGGTCAAGAAATTGCTTGAGCCACCATTGTCTTGACTAAACAATCAGTGCATAGCTTTGACCCTTGCCAGAGCTCAAGGTTCATGAGCCTTCTGTGTCCCTTGTTTACACTTTTCTGGTAGTAAAGGCAATGGGTAGCTTCCAACAGCTTTCTTAATTGCCTCATGCACATGGCTGTGTTTGAATGTCTGAATATCCCAAAAGTCTCATGCCAGCTTCTCTTCAGGGCCTTGGATGTTCTACTGAAGGTCCTTGCCTATAATCTCTTTTTGTCCCAGTTGTCTGTGTGTGTGTATATAGTCTTCTTGAAGCTTTCTCATGCAGTGGCTGCCACTTTTCCCCTTCCATCTCATGGAATTTGAGGTCCAAATTCATTGAGACAGAGACCAGCTTTTTAGGAAGCCCCCAGGTAGGTTAGCTCAATCTTTAGTTCAAAGGAGATAAGTGGGAACAGGGCTGCTGTGTCTTCCAAAGGAAGAGTGTGCTGAACTGGAGAGGGGGAAGGGCAAACGTGAATATAACAATGCCATGAAAAAAGCAGGGCATGCCTCTACCTTTCTCTTTTTTTTTAAGGCAAAATTTTCTTTGGCTGTTTTCCAAAGCCACGATAGGGCTGGTTCACCCAGTTTCTTGTTGTTGTTGTTGTTGTTGTGTGTGTGTGTTTTTAGAGAGTTAGAAACATCGATGGGAGAGAGACATCGATCAGCTGCCTCTTGCACACCCACTACTGGGGATATGCCTGCAACCAGGGTACATGCCCTTGACCGGAATCAAACCTGGGACCTTTCAGTCCCCAGACTGACGCTCTATCCACTTAGTCAAACCGGTTTCGGCTGTTTCTTGCTTTTTGATGGGACAAAATCTTGACGTTGCTTAGTCTGCCAATGTGATAATATTATTCCCATGAGGAACTTTTGTGTAGTTAACGCCATCACTTAAAAAAAGTCGAATGCAGGCAACAGATCAGATAAAAAAAAATCTGCAATAGATTTAGGTCAAAGTTAATTTCTATAATATTTAAAAAAAAAAAGCTCTTAAAAATGAATTAAAAAAATATACAAACCAAGTAGAAATTTGGACCAACAACAGAAACCGGTAATTCAAAAAAAAGAACGTCAGCATTTCTTCTGATGTTAACGCGTCCATTCAATTCTTACATAGACCTATTTCTACATATAAGTTGAAGGCTAGCATTTCATAGAAACTGTAAACTCTGTTGGAGCTTTCTGAATTTTGTCAGGGTTATGTATTTTCTCTCCCAATCTTTTTCATAGTGTGCCTTCCTCCTCCCCACCTTCCTCCCACTTTTACTTCTCACTTTTTAAGAACCGGTTCTCATATTCTTATTATAAATCAGCCCGCAATACAGACAAAGCCTTAGGTGATACGACGACGGGTAGTTAATTCAGTTACCCAGCCCTGCCGACCTGGGCTTCGTTTTTACTTCCCCGGCTGGGTCAGAATTCGCATTATAAGATGGAGATCAGTCTTCATGAGCATTAATGCTCACCGACGACCAGTTCACTATCATTAGGGTAAGTTGTTAGAGGCATGTCCTGCTTTTTTCATTAAGCCGCTTTGCTTTTACGAATGACCTATAGTAGTACCTGTTTTCTCTAAGTGTATCTTGAGGATATGTCAGTCAGTCTATGCTGTACATACATTATTTCTACTTTATACAGGTTCAGGTGGTGTATTTATTATACGGTTGCTGCTCTACGTTAGTGTTATTTTGGATTTTAGATGTTATTTGGTTTGATTTGGTAGGTTCTGTTTTGAGTCTGGGAATGCTCAAAAGTTTTTTCCATATTAAATTAATGATCATTGCTTCTCTGTATGCCATGTGGCTTATGAAAGGTGTCAGAGGAGCACGATTTTAAATGGTAAGAGAAACCTGTAGTTGCTTTTGACACTTTAAACTTCCTTGTGTGGAGTATGATAATTTAACGGTAATTAAATGCTTTGGGTGCCCAGTGGACACCAATTTATTCAAATTTAATCAGGATGTTTAAAGTCCTAAAGTAGGATGAGAGTGAAGTTGGGTCTACAATTTTATTTTAGTAAATAAATATTGAATGCAAGGCATAGGATTTGAAGAGCCTTTAGCCATATCACGAGAACGTCATCCACACTAACCCACTTCACAGGTTGACTTAGACACAAGTCGTAGGTTTTGCAACGACTTTGTAAAATGACAACAAATAAAAATAAGTACAAGTTCAGGTTACACCAGAAACTCTCCGTGTCAAATGTTGATTTCTTTTGCAGAGGGGAAGTTCAAGTTCAGTCTCGCTCAGTAGACATGAGTGAGAATGATAGAAAAGGCATCACGCCATTTCCTCTTTCATTCACATTCTGGCTGAGTTTATGGTTTAGTTGAGTTTCATTTAACTCTAAAGCTGAAGGAGCAGAAATGGAACTGGCACTGGTAAGAGGAAGTGCACCTTTACGTTAGGGAAAGAGTTCAAAAAGAGAAAAGAAATGCCCTGTGGAATGTTAGCCACCGAAGAAGACAATGATGTCCTTTCTGAACGATGGCTGAGAAGGGCGACCCATGTACAACAGTTCACTGTTTATCTACTGCTCCACTGTCCATGGAACTCTCTAGGTCCACAATCTAGTCATCGCATGGTAAAACCATGAGAAGTTTGAATGATGAAAAGGTTTCGTCTGACCTTGGCTGTCTGCTGACACTGGATTGGTTATTCCAATCTCCTTGTTCCTTTTACTAAAGGTTTATTTCAAAAAGTCTTATGCGTCCCTCTACATGAAACTTGAGAACAATATCGACCCTTTTAACAGGAGCGGGCAGTGTACACACTGACATACCTTTACTTCTTGCTCTAAATCAGCGGTTCTCAACCTGTGGGTCGCGACCCCTTTGGGGGTCGAACGACCCTTTCACAGGGGTCACCTAAGACCATCGGAAAGCACCTATTTCCCATGGTCTTAGGAACCAACAGACTGCTCCTTGGTGTAGCAAAGTGTAGCCATGTAGTTTACTGTTGTCATATAAAGACTGTTACCCATGCTACACCACGATTCAAGACAAAATTTCATTTATTTGTAATTAGAAATAAATAGTTCACAATATACAATTACACATTGTTTTTGTGATTAATCCCTATGCTTTAATGATGTTCCATTTGTAACCATGAAAATACATCCTGCACATCAGATATTTACATGACAGTTCATCACAGTAGCAAGATGACAGCGATGAAGTAGCAACGGAAATAATTGTATGGCTGGGGGTCACCACCACGTGAGGAGCTAGCTGTCTTAAAGGGTCGCGGCCTTAGGAAGGTTGAGAACCACTGCTCTCAATGCTGCAACCCAGTCAAGCTAGTGACCTGTTTCGACCGCCTGGAGGCAGTTAGTACTTTACTTGTTTGGATAAGGCACTGTGGCAACTGTGGTGTGTCCTTAGGCAAATCTCTCACCACTCAGTTTCGTTTTCCTCGTTTCTCAGACTAAGGAGTGGGATGAGGTGATCTCTACAGTCCCTGCCAATTATCATGTTTTGCTCTAACACCCATCTATACGAATAAAAAGGGAATATGCTAATTAGACCGGGAGACCTTCTGGAAGACCTTCTGGACGTCCTTCCTTCTGGACAAAGCCATGGTGGCGGGGCCAAGGCAGAGGCGGTTAGGGGCGATCGGGCCAGGAGGAGGGGGGCAGTTGGGGGCAAGCAGGCTGGTGAAGGGGGCAATTGGGGGTGAGCAGGCCAGCAAGGGGGACAGTTAGGATCATCAGGCCAGCAAGGGTGGGCAGTTGGGGGCCAGCAGGCCGGCTGGGGGTTGCAGTTGGGGGTGAGCAGGTCTGCAGGCAGAGCGGTTAGGGGCCATCAGGCAGACAGGCAGGTGATTTATAAAAACTGATTTATCCTGCTTTATTCAGGCAGGTGATCGGTTAGGAGCCGGCGGTCCTGGGTTGTGAGAGGGATGTCTGTCTGACCTGCAGTAGAATATCCCCTGAGGAGTCCTAGATTGGAGAAGGTGCAGCCTGGGCTGAGGGACACTCTCCCCCCACCCCTCGCCCCCCCACACACACATGCACGAATTTCATGCACCAGACCACTATGTAGTTATAATATCATAACAATAACAACTGTGCTCATTTCTGGACAAGCACATGCCTTTAACCAGTTGGAGTCAGTAAAGCGAATGGAAGGCTAGACAGTGAGTCTGAACTTCCTCCAGGTTCTGCCTGTGAAAGGCAGCTCCCACTTGGCCGTGAACCTTGGTCTCTTCTCTGACCAAAGGGCGAATCTCTGCACCGACTTCTCCTACGGCGTCACTGAGAAGAGAAAGCGAGATTAGAGAAGTGGAAGTCATTAGCTTTGATTAGGACCGAGTGTTTTTCCTGTCCCTCTGACTGCACACTGTGCCCTTCGGACCCTTTTGCATCAGCCTCAGGCGAACAGCAGAGGAATTCCCTCTCAGTTAGACATTCATTCATTTCTCCACCTCTCAGTTAGACATTCATTCATTTCTCCCCCGAGGGGTGAAGTCCCACTGTCTGCGGTTGCTCAATCTGGGTCCCTTTTAAGGAAACCCAGGGGACTGTCCCCGAAGAAGACGACGGAAGAAATTCTTAAGGAGCCATTGTCAATGCCTCTTGCTGTGATTGTGTTGTATTTCCTCTGCTCTTCTTAGAATGCACCGGCCAGAACAGGTCTTTTTTTTTTTTCTTTAACTTCAGTTTCACTTTTGAAATTGCAGTGAACTTGATGCCCGAGCCGAGGAACACGGCGGGATTTGGACCCCAGGGGCGGTCAGCTGGCCTCAGAGAACACGCAGGTAGTGATCTCACCTTCCTGGGGGGCTAGGATCTCTCGTTGGGTGAAACTGGGGTCTCAGGATTCTTTGCTCTTTGCCCTGGTGCTTGAAATGTAGTCAGAGTGACTCAGGGAGAAGCATGAGAAGCACAGGCAGGTGATGTAAGTAAGGGAAGAAGTGCACTAACTCAGTATAAGCAATGGCAGCAAGTTTTAGGCAGCAAATGAAAAGAAAAGGTTTCTTTCCTTTGTAATGTAGCTGGCGGGCACATTAAGGTAGCCCCTGAGATTATTTGGCAATAGCCTTTACAAAAATTACAACCTGGTCTTAAAGAGACAGAGTCCGGTGAGCTTCAAAGAGCTTTTCTCCCTCTCTGGGCCTGCAGGGCTGGGGAGGAGAGGGGCTGGCCCTTTATGACAAGGTGCTTGAAAAGGAGGAACCCTCCACTGTGCCCGGGGTGAGAAGAGGCTTTCTTTGGCCTAATGCAGGAGGAAGCATGCAAATGAGCAGTGGGTAAGAGGGTCAGAGGTTAGCCTGGGCAGACGGGGGTCAGGTCACATGGGAATGGAGTCAGCCTTGGCTGGCAGTTTGCAGGAAGCTGCCTCCCAACTTTGCAACATGGCTTTGTGTTGGCATGCGTCTGCATACAGGGTATGTGTCTAAAGGTAGGGGGACAGAGAAATATCCCCCTAAACCGTACAAGCCAAGCGGTAGCTGGTGGAAACTGGAAGCAGCCTGCCTCCAGACTCCATGTCCTCACCACTGTGCACTGTGGTCCTGGCTCAGATAGAGTCCTGGGCTCCCTGAACCGGCTCTTTAAACGGCCAGGCACCCACGGGCTGGGGCTGTGATGCTCCTCAGAGCCTGCGTACATAACATTGTGTGTAGCTTTAAAAATACTTGGTGCCAGCGTTTTTAAAGGCCATTGGGTGTGAATGTTCATTTATAAAAGCTGATTTATTCTGTGTTGTCTTTTTTCTGAAAACTATGGTAGGATAAAAATAAAACCAAAACTAATTTTAAAAAGGATAATTGTAAGTACTCAGACCAGTTCTGTTTTCCTAGAATAATCACCTGGAAGGATTTTACATTCAAACTTATCTGGAATTCTTGTGACATGACTTTTAGATCTTATACAAAAATCTATTAAAATGTCATTATTATTGATTCATCCCCATACCTTGAGGATGCATTTGATTTTTTTAAAAACTGTGAAAATGGTAAACTAGGTAAGCAATCATATCAGCAAATACTACAGCAGGTACAAATTCCACCAGAGAAAAAAACAGGTTTCCTGGAGCTGATTTTTAACTGCCCGTGGAAAGCTATTCATTCAACATACATTTATTCAGTACCGGCTATGTTCTAATCATCTTTCTAGGTTACACAGCATAGAATAAAAACAACCATGTCCTCTCCTATTACCACTTACTTCTTCATAAGGAGAGATAATTAAGTAAGTAAAAAAAATTATTTCAAGTAATTCCCATAAACCATTGCATGCCATAAAGCAATCTAGCAAAAGTTGCAAAATGGGAAAATTTACACTTCTGACTTCATGACTTACTGTAAAGCTACAATAATTAAAAGAGTATGGTTTCAGTTATTAAACAATCTATAACACCATATTAACTATAAAACAATAATAAAGAAACAACCTGATTAATAAATGAGCGAAATATTTGTGCATAGGGAAGACATACAAATAGACAGTAAGCACATAAAAGAAACTGTTAAGTGTCACTGCTTGCCAGGGAAGTGCCAATAGGTGGGTTTGGAAACTCCACTCTGGTAAGGGCCTGGGCATCTCCCGAAGAGGAGAGGTCACTTACCCTGGGGGTCACCTGCCCACCTGCCACATAGGTAAGCCCCGGACACGTGCCCTAGAAGAGGGAAAGTAAAGATTTCCACCAGTTAAACAAACAAGTAGAGTTTTTTAAAGGCCTCGGATTTTGTGAATGTTGTATTAGCAAGCGCTTAAATTTATTAATTTCACTCTTTAGACAAATAGTAGGGTAAGATGTCTTCTGGATGCCTCCAAACCAGAGACTTCCTTTTCATTCTTTAAAATGAAATGGAAAAACAGAGCCTCCTTAAATGAGGCCTCCTTAAATGATGTGGCTGTTCAGGGAGGATGCTGGCTGCTTCCCAGCCTGCAAAGTCAGTGCCACGTGGTCCTGAATGAAGCTCTCCACCTGACCCAGGGTGGCATTAAAGGGGCTTCTCCAGTCCTTCTAATGCTCCATGCATTTCCTGAATACCAAGTATTTTACAGGCTTGGCTCCCACTACTATTTCCTTCCAATTTAGTGGTGAGCTGTGGTCATCAGGTGATATACACTGAGTGGTCTCATTATGATCTCTGAAGGCATAGTAATCTGGCCACTCAGTGTATATCCTACATAATAAAAGGCTAAAATGAAAATTGCCTCTCAACCAGAAGTTCGACCAGCAGGCAGGCTGGCCAACTGCCCATGTCCTTTCCCATGCACTAATTCATGCACTGCATATATATACTGAGTGGCCAGATTATTATGCCTTCAGAGATCATAATAATCTGGCCACTCAGTGTGTTTCATTTTGCATAGATTTTTCTTTATAAAGTAACAAGATTACAAAATAGGAAATAGTTATAATTACCACTTTATACAACATGGATTACTATACTGACTAATAATAATAGTAGTAACATTAAATCCTGCTTTGTCCCAGATACTGAAAGACTTATCTCTTTTAACCTTTGTAACAACCTATGGGGGAGGGACTCTATCTCTACTTACAAGACCAGAAAACTAAGGCCTGAGAAGTGAATTAACTTGCTCCAGGCTATATAGTAGCGGATCCAGGATCAGAACTCAGAAGGTGCAATTCCAGGTTTTGTTCTCTTAATGGCTGTGCTTCTCCGAGTCTTACTGATTCCGCAGTGAATGGCCATTTATATCATCATAAAATTGTAAATGATAGCTATTGACTTTAGATGTTATGAATTGATCTAGACCAGGTTTAACTGACTTCTCCTAGCTTTAGGATAAATGCTAACATTGTATATCTGTTATACGGACAGTTTTAGGAAATGCAAGGAAGGAAGAAGTGTGTAGAAAATACAGGGGTGCACATTTCCTGTATCGCATGGTGAAGAGTCGAGAGATTGTCTGTCTAAAGTTGGTTGATCACTAGGTAGAATTCTAAGTATAGTCTTTAAAATTATAATTGCAACAATAGACTCAATTACATTAAACGTAACTAAAGAAAACTTGTGACGACAATGATGAAACACAATAATCAAGTTCCTTATCTTTAGAACGGGAAGAAAATATTTAGTCAGTCAATGAAGAAATGATGACATAAGCATATTATTTAGGTTTGTGAAGGTGGCCATGAGAATTAAAAATAGACAAGAGGTTACTGTAGGTCATTGCCATGGGAATGGATGTGAAGAGGGAGCTTGTATTGCTCTGTTTTGTATTTTCTGCGCTGTTTGAATTACATATATATATATATATATATATATATATATATATATGGCTAATATGCTAAGTGTCCAACTGTCCAACTGGTCACTATGACGTGCACTGACCACCAGAGGGCAGACACTCAACACAGGAGCTGCTGTGACAAACACAGAGAAATGGCACTGCGGATCTGGTGCCCACAAAGCAACCCTCTGCTTCCCCCAAGTGGAAATAGGCCCTGCCACCACCCCGGAATGACAGTCCACCCCCAATCGCAGCCGATGATGCCAAGACCCCATGGTGCAAAATGTGGACCACAGCCAGCCTGGACTGGAAACGGTGGCTGTGGGCACCGGCTAATGATGTCACCTTTCTGTTGACATTCTGAAGCCGAAATTGTTAATAGTATATGTTTAAAGACCAACTATTGCCACAACATACCTCTGAAGCCAGAAGAAGCCAGGGTCATTGACAGGATGTATCTGAAGACCAACTATTGGCACAACGTACCTCTGAGGCTGAAAGAAAGCAACTTCATCGACTGAATATGTCTGAAGAACAGCCATCAGCAAGTACTACCAATACTGGTAGGAACTACCTGCATAGCAACAATGAGATAAATGAGGATGCAATTATCAAACACAGTCGTGATGGAATGACTGTCACATGCCAATTTTGCCCGTCCCTAAATTTCTCCGATGAAAAACCAGCTGATGGAAAATTTGCTCAATGTTGTAGCAAAGACAGAGTTTCTCCAAATCATATAAATTTTCCAGAATACCCAGCATATTTTTTTTTAAAAAATTAATGATCAGCGAATTGATTTGTCTCCATCTGACACTGGCCTCCCATTTAAATTAATTTGAAGACAGTTTGTCATGACACCAGCATTTGCGATGGCTATTAATAAATCACAAGGATAAACTCTAGACAGAGTAGGAATATTCCTATCTGAACCTGTTTTCCCACATGGTCAGTTATATGTTGCCTTCTCTCGAGTTCAAAGAGCATGTGAAGTGAAAGTTAAAGTTGTAAATACTTCATCACAAGGAAAATTACTCAAGCACTCTGAAAGTGTTTTCACTCTTAATGTGGTATCCTGGGAGATATTAGAATAAGTTTAATCACTTTATCAGTCATTGTTTGTGTGAATGTGGTTTTATATCATGCTTTTGTTTTCATATGTCTTTATTGTGTTATATCATGTTGTTATTGATTATTAATGAATTTACATACTATTTTCATGTACATCTTACTAATTTTCTTTCACTTCTGACACTTCTATTATAGAGAAAGGGCGAATCATGATATTCAAATATTTTTTTATAATTAATTTCCTTTCAATGTGCATGAATCCATGCACTGGGCCACTAGTTTCCATATAATGTATTACTTGTATAAATACATGGTTGTATATCATGAAAGTTATGGTAAAAAAAATCATGCATAGATACATTTGGTTATATATTTTACAAAGAACATACCAATGCATGTGAAAACATGAGTTATTAATGTAATTTATTGCTTTTTAATGTTTTTTTTTATAGGGTGGGATCATGAGCCGCAGTCTGCTGTGTCATATCTGCTGCTTTTGGGGACTGTTGCCCTTCTGGACACAGTGTGCGTCTTCTGCCAACAGATGTGCTGTTGGGCACGGCGTAGCTGACTGCAGTCACCTCAAGTTGACTCAGATACCCGATGACCTCCCGGCAAACATAACAGTGCTGAATCTGACCCACAATCAACTCAGAAAATTACCCCCTGCCAATTTTACAAGATACAGTCAGCTCACTATCTTAGATGCAGGATTTAACTCCATCTCAAAACTGGAGCCAGAATTGTGCCCCAAACTTCCCCTGTTGGAAATTTTGAACCTCCAACACAATGAGCTCTCTCAACTTTCTGACAAAACCTTTACCTTCTGCCGGAATTTGACTGAACTCCATCTTAGGTATAACTTAATCCATAAAATTCAAAATAACCCCTTTAAAAACCTGAAGGTAAGATGAAAATGTTTATTTCCATATAATAAATGAAAAGTATGTTATCTAATGTTAAGGTTTCATTCTTAGACTTAATATCTAGACATCTGGGTGAAAAAGGAGAAAGCTGATCTATGCAAATTGGGGGGCTGAGGGGAACCACACACAAATATTGCCATTATCTTGGGAAATGTTTTGAAAAGAGAAAATATCATCTTAAATCAGTTTTTTTTTGTAAAAATACATTTTTATTGATTTTAGAGAGAAAGGAAGAGGAGAGATAGAAACATCAATGATGAAAGAGAATCATTGATTGGGTGCCTCCTGCATTCCCCCTTCTGGGGATCGAGCCCATAACCTGGGTATGTGCCCTTGACTGGAATCAAACCCGGGACCCTTCAACCTGCAGACTGACGCTCTATCCACTGAGCCAAACCGGCTAGGGCTTAAATCAGTTTCGATCTTAATTTTAAAGATCTCTGCCTCTCTTGCTTCTTCCCATTAGAAATAGGACTTTCTTAGATACAAGAGGTAGGGATCAGAGATGAATCAGAACATCCCATGAGGAGCACAGCAAATACAGTTTCAAGACTGCTGATTTTGTACCTGAAATAATGAAAAAATGTCAAGTGCAAATTCTGACTTAAATAAGGTTAACACATTGATACATGATAAGTTGTTCAACTTAAAGTTATCTATTCTTGATTTTAGAAATCTCACAATATTGTTTTTCCAATGACTACTTACATTTTTCCTTTTAGTACTCTGCTTGAATTTTATGTCTGTGAAAAATGTACAGGGTAGAGCTAAAGTAGATTAATAGTTGCTCATATGAAAAATAATACAATTAATAAATAGTACAAGAATAAATTGTCTCATGTACTCACAACTCTAAACCTACTTTGGCCCTATGTTTTACTATCTCTAAAGTTGAGACAGTTATTAAGTGCTTTTCCTAAACCAAAACCATTTTCAAAACTATTTGTTTTCTTCTTTTTATGGACTTATAACCAACCGGTCATTTTTTGACTACACATGTCAAAAATAACATACATATTTAAATATACTTAGAAACTTTTAGAAAATAATTTGCTTGGAAGCTATTTGAAATTTCTTGTGGGGCCTTCTTAGATTATGAGGTGAAAAAAATATCTTTGGACACAAAGACCTCAATCAAGTTGGAGTAATCATTGGTGGAAATTTTATCATTATTTTTTAAAAAATAAAAGTATTATTCTCTTTAATAGACACAAGATTTTGCCCTGACATATATCAATGTTTCCTTATCTATTACTTAAATTTGTAGCATACATGTTCAAAAACAGCATAGGGTGAAAAAACACCCCACAACCCTGACAAAACAAACAAAAATGAACATTCTCTACTAGACATGATGCAAAGCTCATATAGCTATCGATCTTGCTCAATATAAACATCTTCTTAGGATTTCATGATTGACAAAGTTCTATTGATAGTTCTTTTTCAAAATATATTTTATTGATTTCAGAAAGGAAGAGAGAGGGAGAGAGAAATAGAAACATCAATGATGAGAGAGACTCACCAATTGGCTGCCTCTTGTACAGCCACAATGGGGACAAAGCCCAGGAATGTGTCCTAATGGAGAACCAAACTGTGGCCTCCTGCTTCATTGGTTGACGCTCAACCACTAGCTGGGCCTCAGCGTTTTTAAGAAAAACATTTCTCTTTTCCTGTTGTTTAGTTTCAAGCCTCATGTATGACACTATATGTTTAAAAAGCCACATGAATGTTACTTAGATCAGAAATATAAGTTTACTATAAATAAACTAGAGGCTCGGTGCACAGATTCATGCACCAGTGAGGTCCCTCAGCCTGGCCTGTGGGGATTCAGCTGAAACTGGCTATCTGACATCCTTTGAGGGATCCTGGATTGCAAAAGAGCACAGGACAAGCCAAGGGACCCCACCGGTACACAAGTCCTCTGGATGCATATAAGATCTTTGGTTAACCTCTTTCCATCTCCCCTCTCCCCCTTTTCCGCTGAGATTTGTTAGTCTGTTCCATGTTTCCATGCCTGTGGTTGTGTGTCTGCCCCCCGGTGCTCAGTGCATGTCATAGCTACTGGTCGGTCAAATGGTCAGCCTGTTGCTTAGGCTTTTATATATATAGAGAGAGATATAAATATGTGTTTAATATGACTATTGTTTATGTCATGAATAAATAAGCTTAACCTTTTTTATTTCAGTAAGAGAAAGTGATTCGCCATGTAAGAAACTAAATCCTTGCAACAATAATATTTTCAATCTCAACAAAGATTTTTATTACTCCTATTGTCAGTTTTTTATAGAATAATAGAGAAATGACATTTTGCTGTTGAGTTCTTTCTAAGGTTCACATACATTTAGAGCAGGGGTGGGAAACATTCAGGCTGCAGACTGTATACGGCCATAAAATCATTTGGTCTGGCCCTGCCAAGCCACTAGGAGTGCATTAGTTAAGTGTTTGAGCAAATATGCAGGCTAATGTTTAAGTTGATAATTTTGTATAGCATGTGAATGATATTATAAATATCCAAATGGCCCTTCCCAACCTTTGATTTAGAGAAACTATTTTTTTTAATTTTTTTTATTGTGTTACATGTATACATATCTCCCCATTGCCCACCCCCTCCCAACTATTTTTGATGATAAGACTTTAACAGGTACTTTTTTCTCTCTCTCTCTCAGAATTTAATCAAATTAGATCTATCGCATAATGGCTTATCGTCTACTAAATTAGGAACTGAACTCCAACTGGAAAATCTCCAAGAGCTTCTATTATCGAATAATAAAATTCATGTACTAAGACATGAAGAACTTGATTTTCTTGGCAATTCTTCTTTAAAAAAATTAGAGTTGTCTTCAAATCAAATTAAAGAGGTAAGAAGTGAAATAAAATTATTTTGAGTTCTGTCTTTAAGTGTGGGCAGTCCATAATTGTGTCACATGGATAGGAATCCAAAAATCTCTGTAGACTTCTGAAATCCTTCACACTGACTTTCTGGTCATTGATGTCACCCTCACAAGAAAAGGAGTTGGGTAGCAATTAGGAACTAGATCTCTGCTGTCAAACAGAAATGGCTTAAAATCCTCCTTTCATTATAGATCAATTCTTTGACTTTGGGGAACTTCATCTGTCTGGGTCCTGACATGGAAATAATACCATCTGTCTTACAAAATCTCTCGAAGAATTAACATAGCGTGATGCTTAAGACCACAGGCTTTAGAGCTAAGTTAGCTGACTTCCTCTTTGGGCTTTCTCTCTTATTAATTGTGCAATCAGACAAATTATTCAAGTTCACTCCTACTCTGGTTCTCTAGTTACAAAGTTAGTGTAATAAACATGACTTCGTAGGGCTGTGTGCTAGACAAGGTAGCACTGTATCAGGCATGTAAGGGCCCCAGCAGAAGTGACATCCAAGTTGAGCCATGGATGCTGAGTAGAAGTTACCCTGTAGCCAGGGGAGGGACGTTTGTGGGGAGGGGGCGTTGGAGCAAGTCCTGGGTGTTACAGGTGCACAGTAAGGAGCTGTGCATTAGAGGGGTGGAGAGAAAACCCAGAGAAGGTGATGAAAAGGGGAGGGGACTCAAGTCACGCATTGTGTTTAACAGATGGTGTTGCGAGGTTCATACAAACTCTACTCTGCCTCGGTTATTGACCTAGGGTTTCTTCTCCACCCTTAGTTCTCTCCAGGGTGTTTTCAGGCCATTGGAAACTTGTTTGGTCTCTCTCTGAACAATGCCCAGCTGGGCCCCAGCCTCACCGAGAACCTTTGTCGGGAATTGTCAAACACGAGCATTCAGACCCTCTCCCTGAGCGGCACCCAGCTCTACCGAACAAGCAACACGACTTTCGCTGGACTGAAGCAGACCAACCTCACCGTGCTCGATCTTTCCTACAATGGCTTAAATGCCGTGGGCAACGATTCCTTTGCGTGGCTTCCACACCTAGAATATCTCTTCCTGGAGTGTAATAACATAGTGCATTTGACTTCTCGCTCCTTCTACGGGCTTTCCAGCGTGAGATACCTGAATCTGAGATCCTCTTTTACTAAACAAAGCAGTTCGCTTGCTCTGTCTCCCAAGATTGACGATTTTTCCTTTCAGTGGCTCACCTGCTTGGAGTACCTCAACATGGACAATAACAACTTGCCAGGCATAAAACGCAATACGTTCACGGGCCTCACCCAGCTGCGATATTTAAGTCTAGCCAACTCCTTCACCGGTTTGCAAACGCTGACAAATCAGACGTTGGCATCACTTGCTCGCTCTCCGTTGCTGATGCTCAACCTCACAAAAAATAAAATCTCAAAGATAGAGAGGGGTGCTTTTTCCTGCTTGCGCCACCTCAAGGTCCTCGACCTCGGCATTAATGACATTGGCCAGGAACTCACGGGCCAGGAGTGGAAAGGTCTCGAAAACATAGTTGAGATCTATCTTTCCTACAACAAATACCTGCAGCTGACCGGCAGCTCTTTCTCCTTGGTCCCCAGCCTCCGACAACTGATGCTCCGAAGGGTGGCCCTTAAAAACCTGGAGAGCTCCCCGTCACCCTTTCGCCCTCTGGCCAATCTGACCATCCTGGATCTGAGCAACAACAACATCGCCAACATCAACGAGGAGCTGTTGGCGGGGCTGGACCGACTGGAAATTCTGGATCTGCAGCACAACAACCTAGCCCGCCTCTGGAAGCAAGCCAATCCTGGGGGTCCTGTCCATTTCCTCGAGGGACTTTCTGGCCTGCGCATCCTTAACTTAGAGTCCAACGGCTTCGATGAGATCCCGGCGGAGGCCTTCCAGGACTTGCTTCAGCTAAAGAGCCTCCACTTGGGGTTGAATAATTTAAACCTGCTCCCAGCGTCCCTCTTTGACAAGCAGGCCTCTCTGAAGTCGCTGAGCCTTCAGAAGAATCTCATCACATCCGTGGGGAAGGACGTGTTTGGGCCGGCTTTCAGGAACCTGAGCAGTTTGGACATGCGCTTCAATCCGTTCGATTGCACGTGCGAGAGCATCGCCTGGTTTGTCGCCTGGCTCAACGCTACCCAGGCCAACATCTCCGAGCTCTCGAGCCGTTATCTCTGCAACACCCCGCCTCAATATCACGGCTTCCCGGTGATGCTTTTTGACACATCGCCCTGCAAAGACAGTGCCCCCTTCAAACTGCTCTTCGTGGTGAACACCGGTTTCCTGGTGAGTTTCATCTTTGCGGTCCTGTGCGTCCATTTCGAAGGCTGGCGGATATCCTTCTACTGGAATGTTTTAGTGCATCGAGCTCTCGGTTTCAGGGAAATGGACGGACAGCCAGAGCAGTTTGACTATGTGGCGTATATCATCCACGCCTATGAAGATAGGGACTGGGTCTGGGAGAACTTCTCCCCGATGGAAGAGCAAGATCAAACCCTCAGATTTTGTCTGGAAGAAAGGGACTTTCAGGCAGGCGCCCTTGAACTTGAAGCAATTGTGAATAGCATCAAAAGGAGCAGGAAAACCATTTTTGTTATCACCCAGCACCTATTAAAGGATCCATTATGCAAAAGGTAGGTGAACACTGTGACATTTGAAGTATGAACCTGGCTTTACATTGAGTTTTACAATATTACCAACATTTTACTCACAACTCAAAGAATTGAAAAAATAAAATGAAGAACAAATATGACCTGAT
Source organism: Lasiurus cinereus (assembly GCA_011751065.1). Taxonomy (NCBI): domain Eukaryota; kingdom Metazoa; phylum Chordata; class Mammalia; order Chiroptera; family Vespertilionidae; genus Lasiurus; species Lasiurus cinereus. The sequence continues at coordinate 52,258 of JAAGEH010000094.1, read as the reverse complement.
TTTTAGTGAGAGATTAAAGTAAATCCTCAGGGTTAATTTTAGATTTTAGAGCTGTTAAAAACTGTATATTTATGTAGAACTTAATTCGATTTGCTGTGTCTTGGTTCGTTTGTTGTTACTTAGATTCAAGGTGCACCAAGCAGTCCAGAAAGCTATTGAACAAAACCTAGACTCCATTATCTTGATCTTTCTGGAGGAGATTCCAGATTATAAACTGAACCACGCACTCTGCTTGCGAAGAGGAATGTTTAAATCTCACTGCATCTTGAACTGGCCAGTTCATAAAGAACGGAAAAACGCCTTTCATCATAAATTGCAAGTAGCACTGGGGTCCAGAAATTCAGTATATTAGATGTATTTAAAAATTAAACAAGGGAATAACTTTCCTAATTTAAAAGGTTTCGTTGTAAATTTAAGTTTTACTTGAAAACAGGGTAAATCTGTTTATTTATATTTTATACGTGAGAGTATTAGATCACAGTTACCTCTCTTCTATGGAAATAGATCTCCTTATTTCAGACTGTTTTATTGCCAATTGACTTAATTTGACCCAAAAGAAACATATAGGAATATCCCCTATTAACGAATATACATAATGGGTTACTGAGGCCAATGAAAACTTAAGAAAGTTTAAAAATATTCCTTAAGTGAAGTAAGAATTATGTGAGGGTTTGTAATAGTTATATTTGGGTAAATGTAATTGTTTTAATGGGCAGAATGGTATTTCAATTATAAACAATGAAATATATACCCATATTTTTTCAAAGTTTAATTACAGTAAGTTTCCCATTGAAAAACCTGTATTTTAGTAGTGCCTATCCCAGTGGTGATTTTGTTAAATTTTAAAAACCGTTTTAATATGCAGACTCTAGGGCAGAAAACATTTAATAATTTTGATTACTTATTGAAACAAATGATTTAATACTTACATTTTCTTCATATTTGAAATCCTGCCATAGAATATGTTAGAAGAAATAACCATCTTACTTAGAATAATTGCAGAAAGGTTTACTTCTTGAAGGTTAATTAGTAAATTGGCTTTGGGGAAACAAGATATTGTCCTCCTTTGCTCACAGGTAGCCCTGGCCACATCACTTGGTCCCAGTGATGCATGATTCATGATCTTGAAAATATGCTGATGAAAAAATCATAAATATTCTCATGTATTAAGTGATGATGATCATGGTTTAATACCTTCAGGTAGTATTTTATACCAGGGGCCCAGTGCACGAATTCATGCACCTTAAAAGGAACTGTGGGCCACAAGGCTGTGGTGGGTTCAGGGGTGGGTCTCAGCCCATCCTCTGCACCCCTGCCTGGACCCTCCCACCACAGCCCCTGGTATGCAGGCAGCCCCACTACAGCTACACTGCTCCCACGTGCTGACAGCACTGGCCCTGCTCACACCTGCTGGCAGTGCAGAGAGATTGAGGCTGACACCATCGGTGGGTATGAGTGGCGGCTGCTCCCCAATTGCCCCTCAGGAGCAGGTGAAGGTGGAGAAGCTTTGAGGGGCAATTGGGACCAGCAGCCACTGCTCGTACCCACCTATGGTACCAAGTGATCGGGGCTGGTGCCAAGTGCTGGTAGGGGTTGCGAGCAGCGGCTCTGGCACTGGCAGCAGGTGTGAGCAGGGCCAGTGCCAGCAGCAGATGCGAGCACTGGGTGGGACCACAGCATGCAGGAGCAAAGAATTTCAGTAACTACCAGAGGCTAACCCCAATGACAGCAACTGGCGCCCCCGCTCGCCTGGTCCACCACCCACCGTGTTCTTGACTCTGCCCACTGCTGCCGATGCCCTCCATGTTTTGTGCGTGTTTCCTGATGGTCAGAAAATGTCACAGCAACCAGTTGTTCAGTTTTTTTTCAGTTGTTCCACTGTTGCACAATTTGTTCTATTTGCATATTAGGGTTTTATATATACAGATTATTGTACCACAAAATAATATGCTAGGTATGAATTAGTTGTTATGGTTATTTTGTTTTACATAAAAAGAGTCTAATTATTGGAAATAGACATGAATAGCTTTTTTTTCTTTATTTATTGATTAATGTATTATGTGTATGTCCTTATTTCCCCATTGCCCCTCCTACCCCCATACCCCCTCACCCCCCTGCAGCTCATGCCCTAATGCCACCCGCCCCCTGGTGTCTATGTCCATTGATGAGGCTTATATGTTTGCATTCGAGTCCTTTGGTTGATCTCTCCCTCTTACCTCCACCCTCCCCTACCTTTCCTCTGAGGTTTAACCATCGGATTAGTACTGCTCTGCCTCTGGATCTATTTTTGTTCATTAGTTTATGTTGTTAATTATATTCTACAAATGAGTGAGATTGTGTGATATTTGTCTTTTTCTGAATGGTTTATTTCGCTTAGCATAATGCTTTTCAGGTCCATCCATGCTGTTGCAAATGGTAGGAGTTCCTTTTTACAGCAGTGTAGTTTTCCATTGTGTAGATGTACCACATTTTTTTTTAATCCACTCATCTCTGTATGGGACTTAGGTTGTTTCCAAATCTTAACTATTGTAAATTGTGCTGCTATGAACATAGAGGTGTGTGTATCCTTTCTGATTAGTGTTCTTAGTTCCCTGGTATATATTCCTAGAAGTGGGATCACTGGGTCAAATGGGAGTTCCATTTTAAGTTTTTTGAGGAAACTCTATACTGTGATGAATAGCTTTTTAAAACCTTTCTAGTTCTGGTATTCAAATGTAAAGGAAAGTTGAAATTATATATCTGAGTACCTTTCTATCTTTAAAGCATGTATTTGTTGATCTCGGGGAGCATTAGAAATGTCCCATTTTGGAACTGTGATTTAAGTAATTTAGTGTTTTCAGGGAGAAATTCACATAACCCTGAAAAAAGTCATATCCACTGAACCATGATTCTGATAGTCCGCTGTCTCCCAACAACATGAACAGGAAGAGGACTTCTTTCCACTTCCGCATTACACAGGACACTCACACGTGAGACAATTGGTCTATAATGTTTTTCTTAACATTTGTTTTGGAATCATAAAATAAAAACCACAACTACTTTTTTTCTTGATGCACATTGTCATGTTTCAATGTTCACAACTTCATTAAAATAATTATAAGTAAATCATTTTTATGAATTCATATGCCATCAGATCGTGAAAAGCAAGGCAGGAAGTAATAACTTTGCTCTTAATTCTCTTCTGTATTTGCTTATGAGATAGGCAATCAAATGGCCACAATTTAAAGTGAGTTCAAGTGTAATCTTTTAAAAATTGCTTAATAGGTAAGAGGTCAGGTTACGCAAGGGATGACCTATTGAACTGAATATAAGTGAAACTAATCGAAGCTGTGAGCCTTGACTTGTGTGTGACCTAAACAGAAAGTGCCTTCCCAAGGGCTGTCTTTTCTAATTATCCTCAGAACTCCTTCTCCCCTGTGTTCAAGACAAGGTGTGTAGAAAAGGATGCTGGTCTGACCTATGGATTTCCACCAGTGAGTTGACTTGTTTGGATGTGCTCACATGCCATTATGTTATCTGTCCACTCCAACTCCTTCTTCCTGATTTTTGCTTTCAAACCCAAACACAGCTGAACCAACAACCTTGCGTTTAAAATAAATCTAGGGGTTTATTTAGGTTTTGACTACTAATGACATCTTTTACATTGTAATAAGTAGTAGATACAATCGCTTTATTAGTGAGGAAGGGGGATTTGGTGCCATTTATTTGACGATGTCTGACTGTTGAGATGTCTACCTTAGATTATTTGTCCAAGGGACTCAATTGAAAGTGATGGTGATGGTTAGAAAATGTAAAGAGGCTCCAAATCAGGAGCTTAGAAAGCTATTTCTTGCAATCTAAAGAGATGGAAAGTAGAGAGTTGTCTGGGCCTAGAGATGAGAATGGAGAATAAGTATGGGTGGGCACAAGAGATCTTTAGGGGGGCAATGAAAATGTTCTAAAATTGGATTGTGTTCACGATTGCGCAACTATGTAAGTTTGCTAAAAACTATTGACTCATATACTTCAAACAGGTGAAATTTATGGTATGTCAACTATATATTAACTAGAGGCCCGGTGCATGAATAAATTATAAATTTGTATTAAAATAACAAAACCATCAATTGATCATTAATTACTAATTATACTAGGTAAACTGATATGTTAGCCACTCTTAGCTCTTGCAGTTCTCTAGCCTTGATCCATCTTCTTGTCCAAGAGAGAAACTAGTTCTGTGATGAGACTCTTCTCCCCACCAGTTCAGCAAACGACCCATGGTGTACACTGGGCAGGAGTCACAGGGCTTTTCAATGATGGAATTTTTCCAGTTCTGTGCGAGAATTTCTGGGCAGCCAGTTTAGATTTTTAGTTTCCTTTTATGTTAAGTATGTTCCCCAAGAAACAGACTCAGGGATGGAGATTTACATGCAGCAGGGTTGGGGAGGGGGCTCTGATTTAAAGGGAAAGAAATAAGCTGGGTGGAGAAGAGAGTGATGGAGTGTAATGTAATTGCAATTGCACCCGAGGCCTTCACAGACCCCACAGGGAGCTCCAGAACCAGAATGGCCCTACAGAATTGACCCAAACCTAGACAAAGGGGCTGGGCCACTGTACCTTCACATTAAGCGTCACTGGGTGTAGGCAATCCCAGTGAGGAAGCACGACCTTGAGCAAAACGCTTTGCCCAAAAGCAATTCCAAGGAAGGGACTCACTGGAGCTAACATACTGAAAGAGCAGGTGTCTGAGTCCTGAATGGGAGAGCTTGGCAGTTCACTACAGGATCCACTATGATATTTGATCATTAAATCTTAAGCAATTTGAGAATTAAAATACATAACTCAGTTGGTTTCTTGAAACACTTCTGCAAGCTTCCATCCATTTTTTATGTTTTTTTTATTGATTTTTCACAGAGAGGAAGGGAGAGGGATAGAAAGTCAGAAACATCAATGAGAGAGAGACATCGATCAGCTGCCTCCTGCACACCCCACACTGGAGATGTGCCCGCAAGCAAGGTACATGCCCCGACCGGAATTGAACCCAGGACCTTTCAGTCCACAGGCCGACACTCTATCCACTGAGCCAAACCAGTCTCGGCCATCCATTTTATTTTTTAAAATAAAGCCACTTTCAGAAACTCTGGAAACAAATGGCTTCCTAAGAAACAAACATTAAAAACAAACAAACAAACAAACAACAACAAAAAAAACAAGGATGCCTTTACAGTACAGTGGACCAGTTGGGTTTATTACTCATTTGCAGTGAAGAAGGATACACACCATGGGGTATCCCAGTAAGAAAATACTTGAAAGAGCTTATTACGTAAGTTTGAGTTTTCCTTGGGTGGTTTGGGGGAGGGCCTAGGGTTCACTCTCTAGATTTGATATTGTCAGAAAGGGAAAAACTTTATGATTGGGAATCTCAATAAGTCTTATTTATAAGGAGGGGAGACTGGTACATGGAAGAACTTACTAGAAATAGTAGTCACTTACCTAAGAGAGGAGAGTTCATGGTACGTTGGGGGTGACACAGTGACCTTATTAGTGTTTGTACTCAGGCGAAATTATGAAGTGGTCATGCTTTGTCTGAGGTTGGTTTCCTGTGACATTGTCTATGGTCAGAAAGAGAAGAACATGGTGCAGCTGTGAGTGCCATTTCCTCAATTTACTGAAAGACGTGGCCTTCTGGGAATATGATTGCGTTGAATAATACCTCATTACTCTGGCATTCAGTCAACCTGTTAAGCTTTATTTAATGGAAGTTTGAGGACCAGATAATGGTCAGGGTCAAAAATACATGAAAAAATTTCCATCCATCCAATATTTTCTGTTCAACAATCTGTTGTTTGAAAAATTACTATGTCCCAGTCTTCTTCCAAACATTGAGGATACCGAGATGAATATGGTAGAACTCCCTATATTTAAGAAGCTCAGATCGTGGGGAGTCAGAATGGAGTTAGATGTAAACAGTATCCAAAACACACTGTGCAGTTAAGGGCTCAGTCCTACAAGACTGCCCCCCAATCTCCTGCTTCAAATGCCAATCACAAGTTATCACCTGTGCTTCTGAACTACCCCTCCTTGGGTTTGATTAGTTTGCAAAAACAGCTCACAGAACTCAGAGAAACATTTTACTTACCAGACTACTGGTTTATTATAAAAGGATATAACTCAGAAACAGTTAGATGAAAGAGATGCGTTAGACAAGGTATGGGTAGAGGGCTCAAAGCAAAGAGATGGGGACAGACTTAAGAAGGCAGGAATATGCTCCTTAACCACTACTGGAGTTTCACAAGAGAAAACCGGAGGCCAGGAAAATTTAAAGTACTCTGAACTGAGGCACAGGGAGCCCCATAATTGTCAAAGATGGCTGGGGGGGAGGGTAGGAGAAGTCATCAATATTCCACAACCCTTTAATGAAAAGTCAGGCATATTCCTATTGGGCAAATAAGCAGACACAGGGCTACAGGGACCCATGCATATTAAGAACTAGACGAACAGGTCTAAAACTTTGACAAACTGACCACTTACCAGGGTAGCTTGCTAACATGCAGATCCTGGGCATCACCATCAGAAATTCTGAATCACGAAGTTTGGCTCAAAATTCTGCATTGACAGTCATGCCAGATGACTCTGCTAGAGAGGATCTGTAGATGTCCCTTTGAGAAACACTTAACTACATTCATATTCAGTGGACTTTTGAATCATCCACAATCTCTTCATCAATGTATCTCCATTATTTTAGCAGATCTGCTCACCAACTTTTTCAGCAGCCATTTATTACCTACCACTTACTTTATGCATTATAGCATTTAATACTCATAATGATCTCATGAAAAAAGAAGATTACAGTTGTGAGGCCCACAGAAGCCAAAGGACTTGTATAAAGAATGTGCAAAATTCAAGTCCAAGCTGGCTTGGCTATAAAACCATTGATCTCTCCACTGTGACATGGTTTCCCTAGCCATGGAAGGACACACCATTAAGCAAATTGCACACTTTTTAATGAAAGGCTGGAAAAGCATTGAGAAGAATCTTCATTAATATTTTCCACGTTTTCATTCATGGTTATTATTATTATTATTATTATTATTACCACTAGTGGCCTGGTGCACGAAATTTGTGCATGGGAATGGAGGGATTCCCTCAGCCCACCTGAACCCTCTCCAATAGGGGACTTCTTGGGGGATGTCTGACTGCCAGTCGGACATCCCTTTTGTAATCCAGGATCACTGGCTTGTAACTGCTCATCTGCCTGCCTGCCTGATCACCCCTAACTGCCTCTGCCTGCCTGCCTGATCACCCCTAACCCCTCTGCCTACCTGATGGCTCCTAACTTCTCTGCCTGCCTATCTAATTGCCTCTAACTGCCATCCCCAGCTGGCCTGATCTCACTCCCAACTGCCTTCCCCTGCCAGCCTGATCTTGCCCCCAACTGCCTTCTCTGCTTCAGCCCCCACCACCGTGGCTTTGTCCAGAAAGAAGTTGGACACCTAGAAGATGGCCAGTCGACAGGGTCTAATTAGCATATTATCCTTTTATTAGTATAGATTAGCACCTAAGGGAGCACATGCAAACATTTTAAGTCATTTTAATGTAGTAACTGTTTAAATCTTCACAACCACATAGGCTACTATTGTGGCCTCATTTTCCAGATTAAGAAACTGAAGCATATGGTTACTTAACTTTCCCAGTGTCACATCTAGGCCACTTACTAAAGTCATGATTTGAACCTATGCTGGATTTAACTCAAATATAAAGGTGAAAACTAACAAAATGCTATGGGGTATCATATTGACATTGCTGGGATATGTCATCTGGGACTCTGAAGAGGTTGAGTTTGAGAAGGCCTATTACTGCCTCTTCAATGAGAGCACTTAAAACGCTCAAAGCACAAGTAACATATAGAGTGCACAATGTGAGCTATTAACTGGTAGCTGCCCTTTTAATTTGCTAATGGAAGCTAGTCAGACTGTTCCTTGTAGCTATCTACTTTATCCAACAAACATGCCCATCCCTCCTTTCTT
>JAAGEH010000094.1:31915-44245 GCA_011751065.1 Lasiurus cinereus | reverse complement strand
AAAAAACACTCTTTAATCTCACTCTTTCGCCACTTTATTTCACACCAAACCATCGTGGAGACACTCAGAGTTACCGCCATTATCAGTGCAATCAGCAATTGCTGGAAGCCAGCCTCTGTGAGACATCACCCTGAGCCCCGCTGTAGGCCGTGTCTCTCTTTATCCCCCTGGCAGGGAGGCGAGGTAGATGCTGCTCTCACGGTTCTGCAGATCAGAGCCCCAAGGGTCAGAGTTCAAGTGAAACCACGTTGCAAAGCTTACCCTTCAGCCTGGCCTCCTCCCCGCCTCTGAAGAGCTGCCTCCTGCCGGTGACTTCGACGAGAATGACCCGTGGGAGGCGAGCAAGCCCTGCTGTTCTCTGAGGTTGTGTGGAAGTGGGCACAGCTCCAGGGAGCGCACCCCATTTGTCTATAGAGCTGGCAGGGGCCGTTGGCATTGTCTTCATCGCTTGCGGAGTCTCATGGGATGGGATTCTGTCTTTTTCTTTCTTGGCTGACGAGGACTGCCCCTCACCTCTGGCTCCAGCCATTACCGTCCACACTGTCTTTCCAGTTTGCACCACAAAACCCAGCAGACGCCTCGCGGGAGGAACCACTTCCTCTTGGGGAGAGTGGCCCGGCAGGTCAGCCTTCATGTGACGCTGGCAGCTCAGAGCCACGTGTGTGGAGCATGTACTACAGTGCTGTTACCCGGTACAGTGTAGTCACCATGCTGTGCATGACCTTCCCAGACTTTCGCATCCTCTCCCTGAGAGTTGGTGCCCTTTGACCTACCCCTGCCTTTCCCCCTCTGGCAACCCCAACGGATCACACAGTGTTTGTCTTTCTCAGGAGGATTTATTCCACTGAGGGTGACATCCTCAACTTTCACCCATGTTGTTGCAAATTACAGGATGCCCTTCCTTTTTCCGGCTGAATAATTCCTTGTATCCACCACATGTTCTTTACCCACGCCCCTGTGGATGGACACGTAGGTTGGGGCCACGTCTTGGCTATTGAAAATAATGTTGCCGTGCCCAAACCGGTTTGGCTCAGTGGATAGAGTGTCGGCTTGGGGACTGAAAGGTCCCAGGTTCGATTTTGGTCAAGGGCATGCACATCGGTTGCGGGCACATCCCCAGTAGGGGGCGTGCAGGAGGTGGCTGATGGATGTCTCTCTCATTGATGTTTCTGGCTTTCTATCCCTTACCCTTCCTCTCTGTGAAAACTCAATAAAATATATTTAAAAAAAGAAAAGAAGATAAAGCTGCCGTGAACACAGGTGCACATGTCTCTGAGAGATGGTGATTTTGTTTCCTTCTGATACATACCCATACGAGGGATTGCTGGATTATACGGTTCCAAAGATCATCGCAAGGAACACTTGCACCTACATGACATGATCAGAACTAAGGGTTAACCTCACAGGTGGGGACATCTTGTGGAACTGTCTCGCAGACTGTCTGGGAAAAATAAACTCACTAACCTGTCTCCTCGACAGTCTTCTGGGAGGAGAGAGTACACATGAAAAACGGGCAGCGCACCATCTTCGTACCGGTCTCCTGGCAACCACTGGCTCCTTTAACGAGGGACACACTCAGCTCTTCCTCTCCAAAATCAACTCCTGCATAAACTTCTGGATGGCAGGGCCCTGGGGTGGTTATAAACGTAAGACGATATAAAATGAAAAAGCAAGAAGCCACGTTTACACCAGTTTCTGGTTCACCGAGGATTGTTTCATCTCTGTTCCTTGAAGGTAAGAAAATCGGTCACGTTATACGTGAGATGATGGAAACACTACCAGGCAAAGTTCGTTGGCAGGTGAGAAGGCTAGATCCAGACATCGTGTTTGCCTGAGGAGTGGGGGAACTTGGTGTCCCACTTTTGCAAGTCTTAAGTAAACACACATTTCTTCGTTTAAAAAAAAAAAGGCAACGAAAGAAAGAAAACAGCATGAAAGGCCAATAAATCCGACCCACTTCAAAAAACAGCACTCTGCCAATTTTATTCTTCTGAGAGGTTCTCTTCAAAAGAATTCAGACTGTGGAACTGGCTGCGGGGGCGGGGGGGAAAGACAGAACAAACAACACATTCCGGGGATTTATGCTGCTGACACGATTACATAACTGGCTACTTTTCCATTTTTTAAAAAAGGAGAAACATCATTGTGAAAGCAGAACATTGGTTGGCTACCTCCCACACTCCCCCCGACTGGGATTGAGCCCACAACCAGGCATGTGCCCTGACTGGGAACTGAATCCACAATCATTCAGTGCCCTGGACAAGGTGCAACCACGTGAGCCACACTGGCCAGGCCTCGATCCTCTCCTCTTCGCTGCCTGCTGCGTGTAAGGAAAAGGGCGGGCTGTTGGAGGGAAACAGGTCACACCAGGACCTGGGCCAGGATTACCGGGCTCTGCTTTCTAAAACAGGGGAGTCAGAGCAGTGGTTCTCAACCTGTGGGTCACGACCCCTTTGAGGGTCGAATGACCCTTTCACAGGGGCCGCCTAAGACTATTGGAAAACACCTATTTCCCATGGTCTTAGGAACCAACACACCGTTCCTCAGTGTAGCAAAGTGTAGCCATGTAGTTTACTGTTGTCATAGGAAGACTGTTGCCCATGCGACACCACGATTCAAGACACCATTTCATTTATTTTCATGAGAAATAAATATTTCACCATATATAATTACATATTATTTTTGTGATTCATCCCTATGCTTTAATTATGTTCAGTTTGTAACAATGAAAATACATCCTGCCTATCAGATATTTACATGACAGTTCATCACAGTAGCAAAATGACAGTGATGAAGTAGCAATGGAAATAATGTTATGGTTGGGGGTCACCACCCCATGAGGAGCTGTCTTAAAGGGTTGTGGCATTAGGAAGGTTGAAAACCACTGCGTTAGAATGAGATGCTGGAGGAACATGCTTCTGGGGAGTGACACAAAATCATTAAGATCAGTGAGAAAGAGATCAGATCCTTCTTTCTCCGTGGCTGGGCCCTGGACTCCGTGGGATGATGAGTAAGAGGGGGAGGAGACAGAAGTCCGCCAATGTCCTCACTAATTTGCACCCGGCAGAGAAGTACCTCCTTCAGTGGCGGGTGTAGAGCAGGCGGAGGGAAGTGAGCCGAACTTTTAAAAGGCTCAAAGTGTAAAGTAAAAGCGATGACGGGACGGCAGCCAACACTTTCCAGCTCACCTTCGCGATTCCCTATCCCAGGCATTGGTGTAGAAAGTGAAGAAGAGGCAGTTGGCGTGATAGGTGCAAATGGTCCGACAGACAGAAGCATCTGGAGCAGTGGTTCTCAACCTGTGGGTCGCGACCCCTTTGGGGGTCGAATGACCTTTTCACAGGGGTCACCTAAGACCATCAGAAAATGCAGATATTTATATCACGATGCATCACAGTAGCAAAATTTCATGGTTGGGGGTCACCACCCCATGAAGAACTGTATGCAAGGGTCGCGGCGTTAGGAAGGTTGAGAACCACTGATCTGAAGGGATGGCTCTGGCAACGTCCACATCCGAAAACGCCGTGTGTGGGAACATGTTCATGTGGCAGCCTGTGAACTCACAGAGGGAAGGTGCTTCTCAGGAAATGAGGGAACACTAACTGTACATGTACTTGGTCATCACAGCTGAGGAAATCATGGCTATTCACAGCACTAAACATCTTAAGTAAAGAAATGTCACCATGTCCCCAACCTTGTCTGCCGTTTGGAAGAAGGGCAAATTGGTCTAACTCTCCTACAAGACAGATTCCTATGTCAGAGAAACAAAACAGCTCAACCTATGCTCCTGGCTCTATTCTACCCAATGCAAAATACATAGGTTACTCAGCATTGGATCCTATTTTCTTTATATTACCTGGACTCTGAGTTCCAGGCCTTAGGAACATGAGGTTTTGTGTTATACAGTGGTACCTCGAGATACGAGTTTAATTTATTCCGTAACCTTGAGGTGTGGGAAACTATGAGACGCTCGAGTCGTGGTAAACTGGTGGGTCGTGTGCAGCCGGCCGATCCGCAGGATTATTCCTATCTCAAATGTTGCTCGTATTTCAAAGCAAAAATCGCTCGCTCAACAGCTCATATCTCAAAAATCTCGTATGTTTAGGGCACTCGTTTCTCGAGGTACCACTGTATTTTCTTGAGTATGGTGTAAACGATTTTAGTAAAAACAGATTAAGAAAAGTATCAGCCCTTACCAGTGTGGCTCAGTGGATCGAGTGTCGGCCTGTGGACCAAAGGGTCCCAGGTTCAATTCCAGTCAAGGGCACATACCTTGGTTGCAGGCCCAGGCCCTGGTCAGACCATGTACAAGAGGCAACCAATTGATGTGTTTCTCTCACATCGATGTTTCTCTCTTTCTTTCTTTATCTTTTCCAGTCTCTCTAAAAAAAAATCAAAGGAAAAATATCATTGGGTGAGAATTAACAACAACAACAAATTATGTCAGTCATGAGAGTTGAATCTACATATGGTGTTATCTTGCTTATTAACTCCTTCTAGTCCACATCTAATGAAAGACTGTGAGAAGCATCCCAGATTGGAGAGGGTGCAGGCTGAGCTAAGTGACCTCTCCCACTCCCCGCAACCCAGTGCATGAATTTCGTGAACTGGGCATCTAGTATTCCCATAACAACACTGTCTATGGCTTAGGGCAAACAGTAAAGCTTCAATTTTAATCATGTCTCTTTTTGTACTGTCTTTCAGGGAATGGGCAGCTTAGACACATGTAGTTCATTAACACTCAAATTTAAATATCCTCTGTACTGTCCAACCCCTCTGAGGATTCTGGCCCTGGGCTCTATTCTGACAACCCAACCTGACAAAACTGCTTCTCTCCCGCTCAGAAGTGTGGCTAACATGACTTGCCTTTGGGTAAGGTTTATATTTAGAAAGAGCAGCGAACTCTTTAGGGGAGAGCTTCTGGGAATACAGGTTGTAAAGTATACAGAAGTGGCCTGCTTTTTAGGTGACGCGTGTTTCTGGCTGATTCATAATTTCTAAGCTGCCACGTTTCCCTTCTCAGTGCACAGAAATGGTATAAACAATGAATGGTTTTTGCCTGAGAGCCCTCATTCTGGACCTGAGCCTTTGTCAACTGCCAGGTGGCTGGGCCAGGGGTAAGGGCAGCTAGAAATACGCTGAATTTGGAGAAAACCAGAAAGAATGTTCTAGTGAGTGTTCTTGTTTATCCTCATAAATTGATAATGATGATGTTGATGATGATGATGACGACAACTTGACGAGCGGCTTTTTGTACTCTATGTTAGAGGGTATGTAAAGCAATGTGACACGGTTATCTCATAAAATTATGGTATAGCACACTGGGCTCGGGGTCCGTAGACTTTGAGCTCTTTGGTTAAGTTTTAAAAAAATTATATCCCCCAAGGCAGCGGTTCTCAACCTGTGGGTCGCGACCCCTTTGGGGGCCGAACGACCTTTTCACAGGGGTCGCCTAAGACTATTGGAAAACACCTATTTCCCATGGTCTTAGGAGCCAACACACCGCTCCTCGGTGTAACAAAATGTAACAATGTAGTTTACTGTTGTCATATTAAGACTGTTACCCAGGCTACACCACGATTCAAGACAAAATTTCATTTATTTGTAATTAGAAATAAATATTTCACAATATATAATTACATATTGTTTTTGTGATTAATCACTATGCTTTATTTATGTTCAATTTGTAACAATGAAAATAGATCCTGCATATCAGATATTTACATTACAGTTCATAACAGTAGCAAAATTACAGTTATGAAGTAGCAATGAAAATAATTTTATGGTTGAGGGTCACCATCCCATGAGGAGCTGTATTAAAGGGTTGCAGCATTAGGAAGGTTGAGAAACACTGCGCCAAGGGGTCCCAGTTTGTAAAGGGTGCAGGCCGGGCTGAGGGATACCTCCCCCCATGTACGAATTTTGTGTTTCAGGCCTCTAGTTGAATATATCAACTGCTTCACATTGGGGCCATACCATTCATATGCAGGTTTTCTTTTTGAAAAATGTTCGCCACATTCTCCATTCTTTGGGATCAAATGAACCTTAAACCTCATCTAACGGGACTTTTTCCATCATAATTGCCTAGCTGCACAACTGAATAACAGGTAGATGTGGATAGCTGAACCTGAAAGAATCTTCTGGCCAATGGTACCCATGCCATGATCAAAGAATCTAACACTGACATTTAAGTACTAAAGGGAGTTGGCTAATGTCTAGGTCCCACTCCTACCTAATTCAGAAAATAACATGTAACATGGCTGACAAGCTGTAATTCCCAGACGAAACCTGACCCAGCGCTGCTTTTTGCAAATAAAGTCTTACTGGCACACAGCCATGTCCATTCAGTCACAGATTATGGAGGCTGGCTTTCACCCTGCAACTACAGTGAAGCGGTTGTGACGGAGACAGTCAGGCCCACGAAGCTGAAAAGATTTGTGGTGTGGCCCTGCCTAGGTGGCTTAGTTGGCTGGAGTGTCCTCCTGTACACCAGTAGGTTGTGGGTTCAAATCCCAGTCAGGACACATACCTGAGTTGTGGGTTTGATCTCTGGTCAGAGCACATACAGGTGGTAAATGATAGATGTTTCTCTCTCACGTCTATGTTTCTCTCTTTCTCTCTCTTTCTCCCTCTCCCTCAATTTCTAAAATCAATAAATATCCTTGGGTGAGAATTAAAAAGTGAGGTGGGTTGGAAACCCAGTTTAGCACTGTGGCATGGGGTTTGAACTTCTCTGTCAGGACACCGTGAGTGCAAAAAAATAAAAAGATACTGGTTTCTGAAGAGCCCATTTCTGCTCAGGAAGTTCTGTTACAGTGGTACCTCGAGATACGAGTTTAATTTGTTCCATAACCTTGAGGCGTGGGAAGCTTGAGTCGTGGTAAACTGATGGGTCGTGTGCAGCCGGCCGATCCTCGCGATGACTCCTATCTCAAATGTTGCTCGTATTTCAAAGCAAAAATCGCTCGCTTGACGGCTCATATCTCAAAAATCTCGTATGTTAGGGCACTCATATCTCGAGGTACCACTGTATTTTAATTTTTTAAAAAAAGTCTCCTTCTACACTAAAATACACCTCCTTGCAACATCTATCCTTCCATCCTACATTTATCTACTCCATCCACACAACATAATTTATTCTCTCCTTTTTGTGCTTTTTAAAATATTTAAAGACTTAACCACTTTCTCACTAAATCTTTGTTTCCTAACAATTCTTCAAAATTGCATGACACCAGTTTGGTTAGAAAGTTAGGTTTTCAGGAAGCTGATGCTTAAGTAAATATTTAATACACATTGCTGCACTGCAGAGCTCTGTTTATTAAAAAATGGGGGGTCGCAAAGCCAATAAAAGAATTTCTGGTTGTAATGCAGCAGCGTATTTCAAATACGCGAGCTGCGAAACCTTTTAAATTGAGGGTATCAATCAAGACACCAGCAATTTCTGTTTATGGTACTCTACATTTACAGAGTCCTATTTTTCCTGATCTTAATCAACTTAGGTTTCATGAGAATAAAGGCTGTGCTAAAAATTACATTCCTAGATAGAAACTTGATGCTAATATTTTCTTCAAAAGAAAAATTATCGTGGGGGTTAGACATGATTGTCTTCTTTGAGGTATGGTGTTGGAGGAAGACTCTACAGATACCCTGGACCGCCAGGAAGACGAACAAGTGGATCCAAGAGCAAGTTAAGCCTGAACATTATTGGAGAGGGGAGAAAGACAAAACTGAAGCTGCCTTCCTTCAGGCACATCAAGCGAAGGCAGGCTTATTTTGAAGAGACGATAATGCTGGGTAAAATCGAAGGCAGCAAAAAAGAGGGAGATCAAATAGGAGATGAGTTGAGTCCATAAAAGAAGCCGTAGGTAGGAGTCTACAAGGGCTGAGCAAGGCAGTTGAGAGCATGATATTGTGAACATCACTCATTCATTGGGTGGCTAATGGCTTGTAACACACACACACACACACACACACACACACACACACACACACGGGCTGAAGGGCTGAGCAGGGCAGTTGAGAACATGATATTGTGAATATCACTCATTCATAGGGTTGCTAATGGCTTATAACACACACACACATACAAGGGCTGAGCAGGGCAGTTGAGAACATGATATTGTGAACATCACTCATTAATAGAGTTGTTAATAGCTTGTAACACACACACACAATCACACACAAACACACGTGTGTGCGCATGTCATGAGATGCTAGAAATACATTTTAACCTTCTAAATATAGTCCAGGAATCTCCTTATTTGTGAGACAGGTCAGTTGTTGGTCCAGAAACTGATGTTCCACAGTTGTCTGTGACAATGAACAGACCATCAGTTCAATAGTCCATCACTGGAGAGATTTCTAGAAGATAAATCCCTGGGTACCAGGTGGATGCTTGGGGGTTTTGCTCATTCCCAGGTACTCCTAAGAGATTTCACTTTCTCTTTTCTGTTCAGCAAAATATGTTGGTCTTTCCACTTCTCTAGTTTATTTTTCAGAGTCAGGGAAACTCAAGATCAGTCTACGAGAACTGCACAGGGATCATTTTGTTAGGGAATCTAAGTGAGACTGAGGACATTAACTCAAAAGTGCCATTTCTTTTATTACTTACTAGAGGCCTGGTGCACAAAATTCCTGCATGCAGGAGTCCCTCAGTCCATCTGCACCCTCTCACAATCTGGGACCTTTTGGGGGATGTTCGACTGCCAGTTCAGGTCTGCAGCGGGATCGGGCCTAAACAGGCAGTTGCACATCCCTCTTGCAATCCAGGACTGCTGGCTCCTAACTGTTCATCTGCCTGCCTGATCACCCCTAACCACTCTGCATGCCTGATTGCCCCTAAGCATTCACCTTCCTGACTGATGACCCTAATTGCTCCCTTGCCTGGCTGATGATGCCTAACCACATCTGACTCAGTCCTGCCACCACGGCTTTGTCAGATGGCTGTCTGGTCTAATTAGCATATTATACTTTTATTAGTATAGATTGTGAAGCAGTCACCCACTATCTTTTAAAGTTATCTATATCTCAAACTGACATCAATTCTTAGAATAAAATGTAGCACCCATGTCTAAAAAGTAGTTGATTATTCTTAAGATACCTCATTCAAGCAGGAGCATGATAGGTAATAGGGACACAAACAAATATTTGATCTACTTATTTAAAAAAAGCCAGCATCTTCATGTTGATACTGCAGACCATGACATACTTTCTCCATTCCT
Source organism: Lasiurus cinereus (assembly GCA_011751065.1). Taxonomy (NCBI): domain Eukaryota; kingdom Metazoa; phylum Chordata; class Mammalia; order Chiroptera; family Vespertilionidae; genus Lasiurus; species Lasiurus cinereus. Next base: position 35,024 of record JAAGEH010000094.1, on the reverse strand, counting down.
ACCCAGTTTAACTGACACAGGTTAAGTGAGTTTCCAATTAAAATATGAAAAATAAAGTATTCTGGGGCCAAATGGAGAGTTTAAGTCAAAATGTAACACAAAGCAATGCTTTGCTTTAAATTTAATTTCATGTCTAGTGTAGGGGTCAGTACATTTTTTAAAGGCAAGATTTCAATGTAAGTGCATGAAATTGATGAGTAATGCCAATTTCCAAGAATAAAACTTCAGTTACCAAAATCATCTGGGGACAAATTTTCTACATATCTCTACTTTCTAGATAATGAACTTTACCAGATCCTGGGAATCATTTTCAACTGCATCATCTACTTTCACTTTTTCCCAGCAACATAGGGACTGACTTGTCTGCCCTGAGGCTCTTTGGGATGATAAAGTGCAGAGAGATGTGGACCCTGTTCTGAATTCTTGAGCCCATATTTGCCCAATGACTTTGGTTGGGTCATCTCCTCCTTTGATATCCATTAAAGAAGATATATTCCATCCTCTTAGCTTGTTGCTTCTACCTGCTATTGCCCTGAGAAAACGAAAGAAACAATCTCTGACCGTGCATGCACCAGAAGGTCACATACCTAGGTGTGAGTGCGATCCCTAGTCAGAAGGTGAATGGGAAGCAATGGATCAAGGTAGCTCTCTCACATCACGTCAATGTGTTTCTCTCTCACCCCCTTCCTCCCACTCTAAAATCAATTTAGAAACAGAAACAATCTCATTAAAAATATTTATTAATGGAAGTTTTTTTTAAAGTCACAGAGTGAAGGAGTAGAGATAGAATTAAAATTCAGGGAATTTGTGTCAGTTATCAGCTTGATAGGTATGTTCTGGAGGATTGAATTTCCCAGAAGTTTAACCGTAAACCAAGTGCTGGATGACTATAGATGTGCAGTGTCTTTTCTTAATGATGGGAGAATTCTAGAAGATCTGTATTCTAAGGATATACTCAGTTATAGACCCGAGTTTCATAAAGCAATAGCATATTGTAGTAGAGATTTAGAGCTTAGACCTCTGTCTATTTCCAGCCCTGTCACTCACTAGTGGCATGACTTTGGGCAGAAACTTACTGATTTCCCTTCGAGTGAAAAGGAATATAACCTGATATGGGCTAAGGGACTGCCAGTTCCAAAAGCCATTATGAGGGAGTAGAGACACCAAGAGGAATCTCTCCCGGTAATATATGATGTTAAAGGTAATTGTGATGTTATGTAGAATGAAATGACATTAATGCCATAAGTGCTCGGTTAAAAAGGAAATAGGAACAGAACCTATGAGTCAACTTATAAATGATCTGCTCTCCTTGATAAAATTTGAAAAGTATCATCATCATAACTAATGCCACTGATATAATTTTTAAAATCTAAGCTCAAGCCTAAGTATTTAATTACCCTTTTCAATTTAAAAGTATTTGTGTGTGTGTGTGTGTGTGTGTGTGTGTGTGTGTGTGTGTGTATGGGTTCAACAAGAATACCTTAAAAAATGAGGGAACTTCAATTAATTTATTTCCTTTGGGCCTGTCAATTGAAACTGAATTGGCCTATGGATCCCTCTGTTGAGAGACATATGTGTTTATTTGGATATAGCTCTCAGTGAACTCACCTTTTGGGATTAAGAACAAGGCTAAGATAATGACGGTGATGAAAATATAAAAACTCTCTCTTTGGTAGACTTGACCCCAAGGTAAGTGGGGTTAAAAATTGGGTGTAGGGATTAAGACGATTAAACTCATAATCTGCACACTGTAAATGCAAAGTTTCTCATAAAGAAAGACCTTATTCCTACTAAGGCACAGGCCAATGATACAGTTAGGATGCATTTGCTTTTCTCCTCTTCAACTTGATCCAGATACCATTACTGGGACGAAGAATCAGCTCTCCTGCCAGGCCAAGTTCTTCTCTTTTCTGGTTGCATTCCACCCAAAAATGCCTCAGGATGCATGAAACAATGACCTTCTCTTCCATCATGGCAAACCTTTGACCTTCAAATTAACGTAAATAGCGTGACTTTAATTACAGATCTATCTCAAATGGGAGAAAGAACAGGTTCTATTAGAGGGAGCAAGTGATGCTAGATTTTCACCGTAGGCCCTGGGCGAACCAGTATCACTCAGGTGCTTCCTGATAACAAAGATTCTTGAGTGCCCTTCCTTCTCCCACCCAGTGCACCTGAATAGTTCTGGGGACAGGGAATCCAGCCCATGCAGCACCCAGATGAATCCTGGCTCAGTGAAGCATGAGAACCACGGCTCTAGAAGGCTCTCCTCCCAGGCCTTTCATGTGGTTACCAGGCCTCATTGTACCAGTTCCTGCATTTACATAAACAATAAGACGCCAGAGATACTAAACCCAGGAAATAGAGACAGAATCTATGAGTCAACTTATAAATGATCTGCTCTTCTTGATAAAATCTGGTAAGTATCATAATCAAAATTATTCTCATAACTAACGCCAAGTGTTTCTAATGCATGGCGATGTGCAGTCATCTTGTTTAAGTACTTCCGCTGGTCCTATGGGGAATATTTTCTTTTTTTGGTTTTGAAAAAAAGCAATAAAAACAGGTTAAATAAACTAATTGTTATAAACAAGTTTCTACCATATAAAGTGTATTCTACTTCAATCCAAAGATCTACATTTTCAAACTCTACCATGAAACTGGTTATGCTTTATGCTATGGGCTGAATGTATACACCCCCAAATTCATCTGCTGAATTCATGACCTCAGAAAGTGACTGCATTTGGGAATAGGGCCCTTAAAGAGGTGTGTAAAATAAACTGAGGTCCTATGGATGGGCTCTAGTCCCATCTGCCTGGTGTCTTCATAAAAAGAAGAGATCAAGCCCTGGCTGGGTGGCTCAGTTGGTCGGTATGTCAGTATGTCACCCCATTCACCATAAGGTTGTGAGTTCAATTGCATCAGGTGTACACTTAGGTTGTGGTTAGATTCCTGGTTGAGGCAGGTATGGAAGGCAACCAATCTATGTTTCTCTCACATCAGTGTTTCCCTCTCTCGCTAAAAATCAATAAAAACATATCCTTGAGTGGGATTAATTAGAAACACACACACACACACACACACACACACACACACACACACACACACA
>JAAGEH010000094.1:0-31905 GCA_011751065.1 Lasiurus cinereus | reverse complement strand
ACACACACACACACACACACACACACACACACACACACACACACACAGGAATAAACTATGTGAGAACACAGGGAGAAGACCTCTATCTATCAGCCAAGGAGAGAGGCCTCAGAAGAAATCAGCCCTGCAGACACCTTGATCTTGGACTTCTGGCCCCAAGAATTATGAGAAAATAAAATTCTGTCATTTAAGCCACCCAGTCTGTGGCGCTTTGTTACAGCAGCCCTAGAAAACTGATGTACTTTACAACAGTCATAGTAAAGTGGAGAAAAAATAAAACTAGTTTTTTAAGAGATTGTATCTGAGACTCTACATCTCAAAGACACTATTGTGAGAAACCCCTGCCGGTGCGCCTGAAAGGTCAAACCAATTCTGATGGATACAAACCTATACAGTTTCTGGGTCCAGCAGAGAAGGGCACATATGCGTATGGATGGCGTCCCGTTGAATTCTCCGGAAAGAACCGCTCTGGCTTGAACTCCTCAGGGTCTGGGAAGTATCTTGGGTCTCTATGCAGTGAGTAGGGAATGATGAGTATTTGAGAGCCTTTCATGATTTTGTATCTCCCTGTCATGAGACAGTCGGTATGTCATGAGAACAGAGCAAGACACACACCGAAAAGTCCACTCTCCCCACTACTTTCATGAAAGAATTCTCACCAACATCACAATCTTCGTTAAGACTACGGCCAATTATAGGCACAGAAGGAAAAAGACGAAGGGTCTCCTTAGTAACACACTCCAGATATTTAAGTTTCTTCAGGTCTTCTAAGGTAGCAGGGTGATCAGAATTCCCTGGTCAAGGTAAATACATGAAATAAAATAAATGCAAGAACTATTTGGGCTTGGCGAAGAAGACATCAACTCTGATTGAACAAAGGATTAAGTGGAAGGCACAATGCACAGTTCCTTTGTGGTAGGCCGATCGTGACCCACAAATATATCAGGTCCTAATCCCTAGAGCCTTTAAATACTACTTTTTTGGGGAAAAGGTGCTTTTAAAGATTTTATTAAGGATCTTAAAATGGAGAGATGATCGTGATTATCCAGATGGGCCATAAATGCCACCACAAATACCATGATAAGAGAGAACAAAGGGAGATCTGACACCCGCCCACAGAAGAGAAACTGATGTGAAGATGGAGACAGAGAGTTGAGTGATGGGGCCACAAGCCAAGGTGTGTTGGCAGTCACGAGGAGGAAGGCATTCTCCCCTCAGGCTTCCAAAGAGCGCAGCCCTGCCAACACACTGATTTCACTCAGAGATTCTGATCTGGGCCTGCTGGTGTCCAGAACTGTAAGAGAATAAATTTCTATTGTGCTATGCCACCCAGTTTGCAATATCTGTGCCCTCAGTCAAAGGAGACTAATATTATCCTTCATCCCTCCTCCCCTGTCTTCTTGCCTTAAAGATAAACATGAGCCCAGAACAATCAAGAAAACAAGACAAGACCGGTTTGGCTCAGTGAATAGAGTGTCAGCCTGCAGACTGAAAGGTCCCACGTTCGATTCCGGTCAAGGGCATGTACCTTGGTTGCAGGCACATCCCCAGTGAGGGGTGTGCAGGAGGCAGCTGATCGATGTTGCTCTCCCATCGATGTTTCTAACTCTCTATCCCTCCCCCTTCCTCTCTGTAAAAAATCAATAAAATATATTTTTTTTAAAAAAAAAGAAAACAAAACAAAATCCATGATGATGAAAATGACAGAGAGAAAAGAGCAAGCCCAGGATTCTCCCAACATCCCCGTTGGCCTCAGCCTAGGACTCCTCACCTGCAGGAAACCGGTTGTGCAAAAGGAACATATTTAAGCAGCTTCACCCGCACCGATCCTGTAGGGAGCTCTCTCCTGACCCCGCTAACCAGCTCCTTCTCTCCTCTCTGCTCTCCGCTAGCCCCCTCCTTCCTCAGATGCCCCAGCACACAGCCTGGACCTGGCACTTTATACATAGTGACTGCTTCACCCATGGAGCAGCGAGGTCCTGAGGACAGACCTGTCTACCCCCAGCATGTAGCCCGGCGCTGTCCCAGGCCAAGCAATCAGCAAACGCCCGTAAACCAATGGGTGAGGTTTGCAAAGGACATTAGGCCTGGAAGGGTCCCCTATGGCAGCCTTCCTGCTTATTTCAGAGTCTTTAGAACAAGCCTGACGGCACTTCCTTAATGAGCAAGAACGCCATTTGCTTCAGTGACTTGGGACCTTCCGTGTGAGCAGTGAAGAGGCCATACATACCAAACACTTCGTCCAGCTCATTGTCCACTTTTTTCTGGACTTCCGGATAGCAGCCCAATAGGTACAAGACCCAGTTTATTCCAGCTGCAGTTGTGTCATGGCCCTGCGATGTAAGAGAAAAACATGCCTTAGAACGCAGAGTTCTGTTGAGAAGGTGAGGGATGCTAGCTCCATTTTGAACGGTCTCTGGATTTGGCAGCTGTGATTCGACCCCAGACAGAACAAGTTAATGTCACACGGTGTTTTACCTCGGTGGGGAACGAGCCAATGAAACAGTCCCTTCCAAGGGGACGCTCTGGTCCAGGGACATTTCAGTGGGACAGAGTCCCAGACGTGGGGAGAGTGGCGGGCTGGGCTAACAGGAGGCATTCCCAGGGAACTGGACTGTTTTTGAGGAAAGAAAAGTGTGACTTTCCTGAGCCAAGTGGCCAGATCTGCACGTCTCCACTGTCCCCCACTTCTAAGGTTGGCTTCACCTGGACACCAGAGAGCACATGGGTGGTTCTGAGTTAGTCTCCACATCAAGAAGTGGATAAATAGCCCCATTTAAACTTTGCTGAGTTTGAAGCAAAATACCAAACATTTTGCACAAATGAAACTCAATTATTTTTCACAAACAAACAAACAAACAAACATGGAAGCCGGGCTGACATGGCTCAGTGCTTGAGCATCCACCAATGAACCATGAGAAGCTTGATATTGCATTTCAAGTTTTAGAGATGACAAACTGAGCCCCAAAAGTTGCTAAGTGACTCTCTCAGCCCCCACAGCTTCATAGGAGGTGGAGGCAAGAATAGGGCGCTTGGAGTTTCCGAGGACAAAACAGGGTCCACACTCTTCACCTCGGGGAGTGTGGAGGATGCGGAGTGAGGAGACTCCAGCTCCAATCTGAGGGCGACACCTGGTCAACCTTATACTCTGTCCGCTCAGTGTCTTGAGGCATCAGCCCCTTACTTCCTGTCCTCACCTCACCAGGACACTTCACAGGCTGAATGGTAAGTTCTTCAGAAAAAAAAATGTATTTGAAAAATAAAAAATCATATTCTAACTCTTACTGGTCCTTTTACCCTAAGCAACACAAGTGACCATTGTAATATTTCATCTCCCGGGCAAAAGTCTCTGAACATCTTGTTTTAGCTCCTAAGTGGAATTGTTGTGACTTTTCTGAAATTTAAAAAAAATATGTTTATGAGTTTCTGATGTTGGCATGATTGTTATGTTCTCTCACTTGCAATTTCATGACGGAAATGACTCTGAACTCCAGACAAAAGCTGGCCCATGTCACCCAGTTGTTTGGCAAAGTCACAGAGGAAGTGCTCTTGCTAAACAGTTGTAATAGCTTCTCCTGATTTTGAAAATGAACTGCCTGAGTTATTTTTGTCTTCGACACAAAGGCAGAGCCAACAAGTGCATTGGCGGAACTGGGCAGGGCAAGAATCCGCCGGACCAGGAGCATAAAGGGCCTGGCACAGACAGAGAGGCCAGGAACACATTGTTCCCTCTGAGAGGGAAGGAGGGGCGGGTGTGTGAGTGGGCGGGAAGAGATCAACTAAAGAACCTGTATGCACATGTGCATGACCTCTGAACACAGACAATCGGGTGGTGAAGGCCTGGGGTGGGGGCAGGAGCAGGCTATAAGGGGTCAATGGGGGGAAATTGGGGGCATATGTAATACTTTAACAGTAAAGATTTAATAAATAAATAAAATAATAATTTTAAAGTAAAAAAAATAAAATACAATAAAGGCCTGGCAGCAACAGCCCACATCCTCTTACTGAGGAGGTCACAACACTATAGTGGTACATGCTATGCCCACTGTTTCATGGGAAGAAGGGGACATTAGAACTTCAAAGAATGTCAGAGCTGCAAGAAAGAGATCATTAGTCTGGTTGTTCTTGTGGAAGTGAGAGGTTACTGGTGGGAGATGATGTGTAATTGCAGGTGTGAGTGTGTGTGTATGTGCAGGTGTGAGTGTGTGTGTATGTGCAGGTGTGAGTGTGTGTGTGTGAAGGTGTGAGTGTGTGAAGGTGTGAGAGTGTGTGTATGTGCAGGTGTGAGTGTGTGGATGCATGTGTGGGTGCAGGGGCCTCTTCCACCTCAGATCCCAGCCAATATCTGCTGCACAAGAAGGTGCCAGGCACGGTGGTTGGTGACATTGGAAAACTGTCCCCCTCGTCCTCGGGGCTGAGCTGTGAGGCCCGGGCTATAACCACGAGGACACAGAGGCCCCGAAAGGGAGGGGAGGTGCCTGGGGTCATACTTCTAGTAGAGGCAGAGCTGGGATCTGGCCCCACAGCCCACGTTTCAGTGAATCGCGTGTCCATTTTCTGCACAAGGTTCCTTTTCAGTAAAGTAATCTGCTTCAAACAGAGGTTTCAAACCACTGACCCAGTCCATCTTCCACTTTCCACACCGGGGGCTGCCGCCGAGACCTGCAATGACTGGGCCTTGAAAGTTCTAATGCCACGTCTTCAAAATAGACTCGCCCAGGCTGAAAACCGACTTCTGCGCACGGGCCATGAAGTTTCAATCGCACTAGACGTGCATGACCGCATGTGGTGTTTTGTGGAAGAGCCACACTCAAGGGACCAAAGAGCCGCATGTGGCTCGCGAGCTGTGGTTTGCCGCCACTGCCTTAGGACATCTACCTCCAGGGATGCACGGCTCCCACAGCAGTGAGTGGAGTCCCCCTCTCTGGCTGCTGATCTCCAGACACCGAGGTCATGCTGATCCAGTGCACAGACACCCTGAGTCCACAGCCCTGGCAGAGGGCTCGCCAGTGCCTCTGTGAGCAGCCAGAAGGCGGGGGGGTGGGGGAGTGGAAGGGGGAAGGGCGCAAGTACTAAACAAGGGCGTCCATCCTGGCAGTAGAAACCAGGGCTTCCTCTTCCCAGCTGCCTGCCACAGACACCGTGTTCACATACTTTCAGCACACAGGTCTCCTGAGTCTGTGGCCCCAGCAGGTGGCTCCCAGATGCCTCTGTGAGCAACCGCTGGGCACTCTCGTATCCAACCAAGGGCAGAAGACCCTGGCTGCAGAAAGTCAGATGTCCCCTCCTTGACTGCCGACCTCCGTCACCACAGTCACACTGTTCCAGCTCACAGGCCCGCTGAGACCGCTGTCCCAGCAGACAACTCTGTAAGACACCACTGGGCATGTGTATCCAACCAAGGGCACACATCCCCCGAAGGGGATACTAGGACTTCTCCCTCCCTGTGTGGACAGCACACCACCATCATGCAGATCTAGCCTGCGGGCCCCTTGAGCACAAAGCCCCAGCAGATGGCTCCTGGGCCCCTCTGTGAGTTGCTATTGGCTGAGTGCCACTCCAACTAAGGGTTCACAGCCCCCTCAACAGGATCCACAATACCCCCCTCCTGGCTGCCCACTGCTGGACACCTTGGTGAGTTACTAGGGACCTGCCTCCTGGGCAAGGTCACATTGTTTCAGCCACAGACTCTGAGATTCCCGCAGCACAAGCTGCTGGCTCTTGATCCCTTCATGATTTAAAGGGAAATCTCTTTGGCCAGAGTCCCACTGCCTCAACCACAGACTAGGAACAGCTACCCCGCACCATCACAGGCTCTCCAACCCTCGTAGTGAGCTACAGAGTGACACTACTGTGGCAAGAGTCACACAACACCAGCCAAAGTCACAGCACTTGAGCCTCAGGCCCTGAGACCCCTTCCTCCAAAGCCCGTGGACTCTGGGAATGCACAGTGAGCACATACCAGTGAGCCCTGAGGCAACCCTTGCCACAGAGCTGGAACCATGATCGCAACCACAACAGCTTGCACAATGAAGCTGGAGGCAAGAACACTGCCAATCTATGATGACGAGACTTCATCCATGAATAAGAAACTAACATGCAAGACCTAACTATATCAAGAGAACCCAAATAGCTCAAGTAGTGGGCTCCCCTACATCACCAAGCCCAAGAGATCTAAGAGACTGCACCACTGGGTCCCAAAAATCACCAACTGCATAGCACCGCCCCCAAAAGACCCTGGGTAGATAGCAAAAGCAGTTGGATCTAAAACATAGAAATAATTAAAACATTACAGAAAAAAATGGGGAGACATAAAAACAATCTCCAAAAGAAAGAAAAAAGGAATCACCAGAAGGGAAATTAAATGAGATGGAGGCAAGTAACTTGTCAGAGAAAGAATTCAGCGTAATGGTTATAAAGATGCTCAAAAGTCTAGATGACAAATACACACAACTCAAAGAGAATTATAAGAAGCTGAATGAGAATGTCACCAACATGAAATGGAATCAAAAGGAAATGAAGAATGACCTAGCTGCAATAAAAAAAACATAATGGAAGGCTTCAACAGCAGACTAGGAGAGACTGCGGACCACATCAGAGAATTAGAAGACAAGGTAGGGAAACATACACACACACACACACACACACACACACACACACACACACACAGCACCAACTGGAAAGAAAACTTAAAAAGCGGGAGGAGAGCTTAAGGGAGCTTTGAGACAACAAGAAAGGAAACAACATCGCATAATAGGAGTACCAGAAGGAGAGGAAGTGGAGCAAGGAATAAAAAACCTGTTTGAAGAAATAATGACAGAAAACGTCCCTGATGTTGGGAAGAAAAGAACCCATACAAGAATTTCTAACTACATCATAATGACTCATCATCAGGTATAACAAGCTACTTCAAAATGTGATCAGGCTTTTTAAAAATGCTAAAAACTTTTTTATTTGAAGAATTCCTATAAATTGATTATCTTTTTAAGTTAAGAATAAATTGCGAACAGATCATCCCTGATACAAAGGATCCCAACATATTTTGAAAGGTAGTTATGAATAATCCTGCAATTTCATGTTATTTCTAATTTTACTATTAAATGCTTAAATATATCTAAGTATGAGTGCTGGCTATTTCTTCATCCTTAGCATTTTAAACTTTTAAGATTAAAAAAAAACCCACACCATTATCTTGCTATGTAACAGGAACTGAAATTTGTTTAATGAGGATACTGAGACTGACATGACAACGCAGAATACCTCAAACATGAAGGTGTCCACTTCTTCTCGAATAGCCTCGTGGCTCAGCTTGTTCCCTTCCTCGTCCACCACATTTAAAAGCAGGTCCAGAAAAGCCTTGCGCTTCCTCTTGGAGGGGGTCGTGCCCTGGTCATCACTTTGACGCTCTTCTTCTCTCTGTATTTCATTGGCCCGCTCACGGATGACCTGCAGGATTTAAATCATCACATGCTTTTGGGTGGAAGTTGTTATGGCCTAGTAGTCCATTTTCCTGTGAAAATATACCAGCTTCTTTAACTGACTTTTTTCTAAACCTTTCCTGTTCTGTCTCACTCAGCAGAAACTTAGGTTTTTGAGAAAATACAGTAAAGCTTTCTGTGACCATTTTTAGGGCGTTATGTGATAAGATTTTAAAAAATAAATTTGAGGTCAGGCAAATACATCATTTCCAAGGACTATTTTTGCAGCCTTCCTGACATGGGAATAGAGTAGAAGTCTCCTGAAGAGGGCCCCAGGGAGGTGAAAGAGCTCATGAGACAAAGGTGGGGTGATGGAAAGAACAAGGTCATTAGATCATAGACTAATTGCAGATCACTCTAATTACGTGTTGTTTTAGAGAAAAGAATCGCCCATATGCTTGCTGCTCCTTCTGCCTAGAGTGCTCTTGCTTCAGAAGCCAGCATATCAAATGGCCCAAATGCTTCCTCCCTAGTTTTAGATCTCGGCTGCCCCTTGTCACACTGTCAGGGTCTCAGCAACCCTAGTCCCTGGCACTCACTCTCTTCCTAAGCCTGCTTTAGCTTTCTTCCATTTCACTTACCACCTGGCACTGTATTTCTTATTTCATGACTTTCTCCTCCATCTTCAATGTAGCAGCAAGTTTGTCTCTATTCACTCATATATGTCCCACCTTTAGAACACTGCTTGGCATTTGAGAGATGTCCATCAGATATGTGTTGAATGAGTAAAACAATGGAAGCCCCTGAGCTTAATCTGGTTACACATTTCAACTTTCTGCTCCTTTCAGGCCATGGTCCCAACCTGCTTCTGCTTTGAATGGACAGATCCCACGCTCCATGAAGACAAGCACCCTGTCCTCTCTCTGATTCTTCGTGGAATCCCTGGTGCCTGGCACTCAGGATGCAATTTTTTATATTATCCATCCAATTTGGAATTCATTGTTGATACTGACATTAATGCATGAAATTTGAAGACGAGTGTAATTATACCTATAAAATACCAACTGTTCAACGTTCACCTCTTGCCAGGCAATTATGCTCTACTCCACTGAGGACAGCTCACCCAACATCTCATTCATCTAACTTCTGGGCACTCTGACCACTTGATCTGTTGGTGGGGGCAGAACCTCATTGTCAGGAAGCAAAGCCATCATAGTTTAAACTAAAATTTACCGCAAATAAGAAATATAATTACTTCAGCACTTTTATCAGGACATTTAAATTATAATGCATGTTTTCGATCACTGTTTGCCTTTTCATAAGCATACGTTTAACACAACGACAGACTATAACGAGAACATTACTATTTCCTTGTCATTAAAAATTAAATAGTAATATCTAGTTAATTTTTATCTTTTCCAGGTTAAGATACTGCTATAAATGTCCTTTGTCTTTGAAAACCATTGCCTAACCCAAACACTTTTCCGAAGATTCTTAAAACACAGATCCCTGTGTCTTTATTCTCTTAGCATAGCTCCCAGTTTGTTAATAAACTATGATAGCTCATATCACATTTTGTAGTTATTTATTTATAGACAAGCTCCCCAGTAGACTAATCTCCCCAGTAGGGAACATTAATGACTGGGTGTGTTAACAAACACATCAGTCATGCACTTATAAATGTTCTAGAAAGTGAAAGTGGTAGGGGTTGCACAACATTGCTAATGCCTCTGAGGCCACTGAATGGTACACTTACAATGGCTATTATGATAAAGTTTATGTTATGTATGTTTGATCACAGTAAAAAAAATGAGGACTTACATTGTTGGTAAAATTATGTAAGATCTTTAGGTTCTTTGTGTGTTCCCATCCATCTTTAAACAAAACGTACAAAATGTCATGCCAGAGCCAAAATGTCCTCATCCTTCGATGTATCAAATCACTCATCCTATAAACAGGATGCAAATGTATCAGCTGATATATCAAAAGTGGACATTGCTTGACTATCTATTTGGTGCCTGGTCTCAGTGAGGGTAATATGTGGCCATGATGATAATTCATCTTAGCGGCTTCTAAGAGCTCTGTGCTTTATACTCAACAATGAAGGCATGGGCTATTACACATGCAAAGAAGCTTAAGAATTAAATGGGTCCTTCAGAGGAATGAAGAATCCATTACAAAACATCCTCACTAAAAGGCCATCTGCTCCCTCCTTCTATTTCTCCAGGAAGAGTTCCGGACCTCCCCAAGCTGTCTATAGCTCTTATACCACAGAGTAGGCTGAAATCTGCCTGTTTAATGTCCACACATTTGCTTGATCACTCCTCTGGCTGTCCTCTTCTCCAACAAAGTGCCCCTCTGTTACCAAACTGTCCCAAGTCCCTCCCTCAACATCTCCTGTGATGCAGTTGGGAAGACCTAGACATGATCTCCTCCTTTAAGAGCAGCTTACAGGCCAGTGCTGCAGAGTGGCCTCTCCTGGTCACTCAATCTGTGGGCAGTTTTCTTCTAAATATCAACTTTACTTTTTTCTTTCTAAGCAACTATTATAGTTTAAAACTTTACTAGAGGCCTGGTGCACAAAATCTTGCACAGGGGGAGAGGGAGTCTTTACCCTCTCCAATCGGGGACCCCTTGAGGGACTCTTGCAATCCAGGAGGGCTGGCTCCTAATTGCTTGTCTACCTATAGGCTTGATTGCCACCTAACTGCTTCCCTCCTGGCTTGCTGGCTTCCAACTGCCCTCCCCAGTCAGCGTCATGGACCCCAACTATCTTCCACTGCTGGCCTGATCACTCCTAACCACCTCTGCCTCGTCCCCCACAACCGTGGCTTTGTCTGGAAGTCATATGGTCAGATGTCTGGACTTCTGATCTGATTAGCATATTACCCTTTTCTTACTGTAGATACTTATTTATTTCAATGCTCATCTCCCAGTTATTCTATTCTGTAGACCATTATAAAACTAGTTAGTATCTTGTGTAATGAATGGCATATTTTATATACTAATATGTGTTAAAATGAAATGGGCAGTGGAAGTAAAGAATTCCTCAAGTCAAACCCTGGGCTTGCCTTGTAATAGTTGAATAATCTCAAGCAATTTTTCAAAGTAAATACGACTATTTCAATGATAAAATAATACACACTCAGTTCAGAAAATATGAGAAGAGAGAATTAATAACACAAAAAATAAAGAGAAACACATAACACAAAACAATACCACAACTAATATTCTGAAATAATACCTTCAAGTTTTGTTAATGAATAATTTTTATACCTAATGGTATCATGCTAAAAATAATGTTTTTAGCTTTATTTGATCATTAAGCATCATAATATAGTTTCTCAATATATCATAAAATAATTATTTATAATTATAACATAGCCTAGGTAAACCATAATGTATACAATAAATCCCCTACTATTAAAATACATGCATAAATGATTAGGTTGATTTTTAGTACAATATTTCATTGTGAAACAATGAAAAAGATACAACAGAGACAAAAATTATTAGTGATAATTTTTAAAGCTTGAATCAATAACAATTTTAAAAATAATTAGAAGGGTGCTGTTTACCTATACACTGCACGGACATACTCAGAGTCATCATTAGTCTGAGCATCAATATTCTTGCCCATAGCTGTTTCTGCAAAATATGGGTGAGAAGCAACCATTCAATTCATGCACATGCCTTGTGTTAAACTTCCAGTGGCAAACACTTGAAAAAAGACACAAACTCTTAAATGTTTAGAACTCTTCCTTTCCCTTTCACGCTTGCACATTTTGTTTCTCCTGCTCCCAGTTCCTGCGCCTCCTTCCCTCTGATCTTCCTGGCAGGTTGGCTCTCTCGAAGCCCTAGCAGTGGGCACTGCTTCTCAGGCCCCTAACTTAGCGGAAGGATCACCCCACAGAAGCCAATACCCTTTCTAAGCCCTTCATGTGCCTTCCCAGCGAAATGTTATTTTCTATTTGCGCCATTTTAGGTTTACACCAGAGCTCTAGACACAAATCGATGAGACTTACCACAGATGATATCTAAGGCACAAAGAGTGATGTAAACAAAGCAGTTAAATTTTTCTCCGTCCACATGTTTTTCAAGCTTCTTAACCAGTATGTTGGCTTGTTCATTCATGACATCTAAGAACTCTTCCAGAATGGTGAAATGGAAAGTGGGTGTTAACATTTTTCTCCTGGAGCGCCATTTGCTTCCAGTGCTAGAAAAGCAAGACATGGTTACAAAGCAACATCCAAAACACATAAAGAAAGCATAGACAAGACAACAAATTCTTCTTAATCCACAGATTCCCAAATGCTTTGGTCAGAATGCCAAGGGGAGATTCATAGACAGTTAGAAAATGGGCATATTTTAGATATTCTTCTCTATTACTAATATTTAAAAGAGCACTCATCAAAATAGAAAATTTTAAGAATTTTTCTAGATTTCTAAGTTCTGAGTTTCCAAAAATTAGAAATTATCCTCCTTTATCCAACCTTAACCCTCTGAAGGTCAAGGAGCTCCATGAGTCTACTTGGATCTCTAACATCTTTGAAGTCTCCAAAGTCCCCACCAAAGTCCTGCTTTCTCTTTCTCAGTTGATTGGTTCTGGTTGCTGGGTGGCAGCTCAAGGATTAAGGTTACTGTGCTAAGTAAGTCATCTTCCACTTACTTCTCTGAGGATAACTGCCTTATTCATTCAATTCTCAAGATTGCCCTGCTCAAAACTCCCCAGTGCCGTACTCCATTGATACACTGGCACTCTCTTACCCTCCTTGGAACAATGCTGATCATCGTTATTGAAAGCCATGGCTGGAGATGACTCTACACCCTGGGTTCCTGTCTCTCAGAGGCCCATTACCACCCAGTCTTTTCAGCTTCTCCCTGCTACCCAATAGCACATTCTTCCTATAGGAAAACTACCTGTGTCAATCTTTAACGTAAGTTATGCACAACACAACTTTACTGATTTATACTGACTTACCTTGTTAGAAGTCCTAGGCCAAGCCATGGATGTAGGAAGGAGTATAAATAAGACTTATCAATTTGCTTTGAGCTATTTAAAATCACCTTAGAAAGGGAGAAAAGAAAAATGAGATATAAGAAGATATGAAAGCCACCTTAATTACAAGAATACTGGGTTAGAGCACAACTACTTTCTAAAGTCACATTTCACAACAATTACTTCTTTGTGGTTCGTTTTCATGACTATGACTCAAAGAAATCCAATTAGTTTGGAGCATACAACTGTCTCTCACTCTTGGAGACTAGCTGGAGTTGACTGAAAGGAAATGTCCAGGAGAATCCCTGACTCCTGCCCTGAATCAGGAGCCAAGTGGAGTTGTCTACTGAGGGTAGGAGGGAGGGGAGAGAAGGTGGGTGAATCAAAGGACGACCACATTTAGGGAGATGGAAATCACAAGTTCATGATCAGGTAGGTTGATTTGGAGGCATTCCAGTTGCCATAGTCTGAAAGCAAGTATGCAGCTGAGGATTAAGGCTTATACTAGGTAAGCTTTTGAATGTCTCCATGGTGTAAGTGACACTGGGAACCATGGGTATAATCAGGTTGTCTGGAGCCAAAGAGAAGCAGAAGGGATGCGCATGTGCACGATCTGCTTCTCAGGCTTCTTGCTGCAGTTCCCTGCTTTGCACAGATCTCCATCACATACATGAAGCGCACTGACACTGGGCCAGCAATGGCTGAATCCCCACCTGTGGCCCTCTCGCTGTCTCCTCTGGGCCAGCAGATTCTGCAGGGTGGTACCAGAGACTCTTAGAGTTTTACACAGTGAGTAAGAAAGATGTATCCAAGCCCAACAACCCTAGGAAATTGTGTTAATTGAGAAGCAGAAGAGAAGGTCTCTTTATCTCATTTTTACTTCCTGACCCAAATTCTTTGTCATCAAACCATAAGATAATGCCCCCAATGTCATGATTATAAGAAAAAGAAAGGTAATTTTTAGGAGTAATTTCAATAGTGTGAATCAACAACATCTTCCCCATCAATATCAGATTAGTGTTGTCTTTGAAAAAATTAACTTGAAATAATAAAAGTATAATGGCTACTCAACATCATAAGGGAAACACTTTTATTTTATTAGTCTTATATTTTTGTAATCTTAAAACCGTGCCTGGCAGATGCTATGAGCTCTCCTCATAGAATAATCTATTTATGGTTCTGTTCAACTGAAGACTTCCCAAAAATGGAGGATAAATGTATTACTTGATACCAAATGTGTATAGACATGTAGAAGCTGCTACTCTTCTCAGAACTCAGACTAAATCTGGAAAGCATTAAATGGCTTCTTCACAACCTTAGATATTTCATGGACTCCTCATTGTATTGAATTCAATTAAATATAAGGGCATATATTTGCTGTTTATTCTGATGAGATTCTCACCATCAATTATGCAGTGGAACATTGATCACCGTCACCATCCACTCACCTCTATAGTTTCGGCTTTATACATGACTATTGCTGGTACTGTGCCAAACCAGAATTTTAGCATTGGCACATGTCTGTTTTCTTCAGAGATATGAATCAGCTCCCGGAAAAAATCTAGGAAAGAATATTTAATTTTAAATAAGTTCCTTCCTGTGTCATTTTTTGATTTTTGATTTTTTTCATGTTGGGCAACTCACTCAATATCTCCCAGATCTTTCACATCTTGAAGCTAAAGCACATGGTGGTGTTTACTAAATTATTAATGTATGAATTGTGAGGCTAATTTAATTATGAATGATGTATGTGCAACCACCTGGCTAACTGTGAAATACCAAGCACTGTGGGTGTCTGTGGTGACCTTATGACATGCCTCCCCAAGAACACGGAGGTTGTTCAGTTTCTCCTGACCTGCTTCAGGCTGCTCTTCTACAGAAAGGGAACCTGTCCCACCTCTCCAGCCCTGGTAGGTAATGCTTCCCTTTCACCCTCTCTAACACAGTATTGAAGTTCCTCCACACACTGACATGAGAGCTACTCTATGATCCAGCAATGCCTCTTCTGGGTATTTATCTGAAGAACATGAAGACACTAATTCAAAAAGATGTATGCACCCCGATGTTAACTGCAGCATTATTTACAGTAGCCAGCATGTGGAAGCAACCTTAGGTGTCCACCAATGGATGAATGAATAAAGAGGATGTGATAATATTGGCCGAGCTAGCATGGCTCCGTGGTTGAGCGTTTACCTGGTCAGGCCATTTGCCCGGGTTGCAGGCTTGACCCCCAGTGCGGGGCATGCAGAAGGCAGCCAATCGATGATTCTCTCTCATCACTGATGTTTCTCTCTCTCTTCGCCTCCCTCCACTCTGAAATCAATAAAGAATATATATATATTTAAAGATAAAACATTGACACTTGTGATAACATGAATGGATCTGAAGGGTATTACGTTATGTCATATAAGTCAGAGAGACAAAGACAAAAACAGTCTCATTTCACTCATATGTAAAATATAAAACAAAAAGTAACAAATGAACAAACATAACAAAATAAAAACAAATTCAAAGACACAGACAACAGAATAGTGGTTACAGAGGAGAAGGAGAGTGGAGAGAGGGCAAAGTAGGCAAATGGGATTAACTAA
Source organism: Lasiurus cinereus (assembly GCA_011751065.1). NCBI lineage: Eukaryota > Metazoa > Chordata > Mammalia > Chiroptera > Vespertilionidae > Lasiurus > Lasiurus cinereus. Next base: position 16,897 of record JAAGEH010000094.1, on the reverse strand, counting down.
ATGGTAACAGATGGAAACTAGACTTTTGGTTGTGAGCACCCAAGAGTATATAGACATCAAATTATACTTTTGTACACCTGAAATCTAGATAATGTTATTAACCCACATTACCTCAAGAAAACATAATTTTAAGAAACTCTTCTGTTTTACTAATCCTTCAACTTCTCAAATGTCTCAGAGACTCTACAGAACCTCTTCCCTTTGCAGAAAACCTTATTTCTACCACTTTTTGTCTAATATCCCTTATTTATTCTTCAAGTGTCATCATAAATGTGATTTTGCTATGAAGTCTTCTCTGATATTCTAACAAGATTTCTGGTGATATAACTTCTCACATTGGTTCCCATTTCTAGTACAGGCACCAGATCTCAGTATTTTTAAATACTATCTTACAATGAAATAAACCAGTTCTCCTTGCAGAAGTCATTGATGTTAGGGCAGAGTGAGAGAAAAATACAAGTTCAGTGGAATATATTATGGTGCCAGAAAATAAGGCAGTGCTCAAAAAATGATGGGGCCATGTTGCTACACCAAGCAGCCAACCTGAAAAGCTCCTAGTACTCCAAACTGGAACAATCTGTGCAACAGAATAAGTAATGATAGGATTGGTTTGTATCACTTCTCTAGTCAATATCTTATACCTGTCAGGGTACAGGACTCTCACCTCTGTGGGTAAATTTATTCAGGGTGTTTTATTCCTTTTGATGCAATTGTAAATGGGACTGTTTTCTTAATTTATCTTCCTGATAGCCTACTGTTAGTATAAAGAAATGCAAATGATTTTTGTATATTTATTCTATATCCAGCAACTTTACTAAATTTATTAATTATTTTAACATGTAGTTTGCATGGTGGGGGGAAGTGAGGGGTATCTAGGGTTTCCTATATGAACAACCATGCCGTCTGCATTCTTTTTCTTGCCTAAATGTTCTAACTGGGACCTATAATACTATGTTGAATAAAGTGGTGAGGGTGGACTTCTTTATCTTCCTGATCTTAGAGGGAAAGCTTTCAATATCACATATGATGTTCTTGCCAAAAATGCATAACCTCAATGAAACTTTGAAAAAACAAGAGACAAATCCAAACTGAGAGTGATTCTACAAAATACCTTCTCAGCAAATGTGTCAAAGTCTTGATATGTATGGAAAGACTGATAAATGATCACAGATTAGAAAAGATTAATATTGAAGAGCATAACACAAGGAAACACAACTACTATATGCTAGGTGAGATTTTGATTTGACTGATGGAACAGAAAAAGAACACTAGGAAGTGTTGTAAAATTCAAATAAGGGCTGTAGTATTGTAAAGAACATTGGACAAATAATAATTTTCTAGTTTTCATAATGATACTAATTGTGTAAAATAACACCATCAAAGGAGGCTTGCTGGGCATATGGCATATGCGAACTCTATATTATTTTTATAACTTTCCTGTAGTTCTAATATTATTTGAATAAATAAAGTTTATAAAGAAGGGGAGTTTAATTATTCTGAAGCTGAAGCATAAAAAGTAAGCTGGAACAAGATTTAAAAAGATTTCATTAGTAGAACAAAAACACATACACACAATATCTCTATATATATATAAGCCTAATATGAAAAGTGTCCCCTCGGGATTTCAACCAACTAGGAGTTTTATCGCTTGCTATGACATGTGATGACCACCAGGAGGTGGTGAAGAATGAAGGAGGCCCAGTCCAGGGCTCCAGTGGCCACTAGGGACCCTACCCATGGACAAATTTCATGCACTGAGCCTCTAGTATATAAATAATAATCTATGTCTACATTTCCTTGGATATAGAAAAAAATTTGGCTTGGGAATGTGACAAAAATGTGGAAGAATGTCATAGTGAATATAAGAAAGCATTGTTAAGCTAAAAGAATTACTGAGAAGCAATGAGGTAAATGTAGGGATTAGATAGGGAAGTTGGTAATCAATCAAATCAGTTTACAATGCCATGTCCAGATATAAGAATGAATATGACAGAAGTACCTTACTTCTTCTTGAAAACACAACATGCTCACACATCCATTCCACAGGCAAGGAACATGTACCATCTAAAGACCAGATGCCTACTCTCAGGGAATTTATTACCATAGGAGCTATCACTGTGGTACTAATCACGGTTTCAGGTCAAATGAAATGGGTGCTAAAGTAGGTTAAGTCTGAGCAGCTATTGATTTTCATTGAAAGGACTGGAGAAATTCCCAGAAAGAGATGGCATTTGAGCACAAAAGAATGAGTTGGCTTTTTATGGGAAGAAAAAGGAAGTTAGGGTAAACCAGGCAGCAGAAATAGCGGAGCAGAGCAAAGGCAGGGAGGTCTGAAAATTGCCTAGAGGTTTAGCCAAAGCACAGGATGGGGGTAATAACATTGATAGATGAGCTTGGGGTGTGGGAAGGCTAAAGAAGTTGGATTTTCTTTAAGATATTGTCTCCAGGCAAAATCTGAAAGTTCCTGAGGAGGACCAGACCCACAGTGATATGTGAGGACGGTAACACTGAGGTGTGTGGGATATGGGGACCACTTGGTATTCCTGTTCCAAGGCCACTGGAAGCTTCTGTGGGTGGGATTCCATGCAGCCAGTGTCAGGGGCCCTGGTCCTGCTTTCTGGCTGCTCCTTCCATTGGGGGTGGGGAAATGGTGACCAGTAATCCAGAGTAGTGAGGAAAGTTGGGGAGTTAACCCGTTCTGTATTGAAATCCCTGAGGCCCCATCTGGGGAAAGCACCCCAGCATTCAGAAAGCTCAAGCCATGACAAAACTCTGGGTCAGCTCAGGGAACATTGAACTGGCCAGTGCGACCCGGGAGTGGGGGTTGGTTGGGGTGGGGGAACACAGTGACTAAAGGATTGGGGTACAGGGTCCAGCCCTCAGAGAAAAGACCTGGCAAAGGTCAGACAGAGCCCAGGTCAAACTACACGAGGTCAAGGCAGGACTGGCTTTCTGATGAGGTGAGGAAAGGAGGCACTCTCCTGAGCTTGCTGGCAAATCCAGGGAGGGGCCCTGGCTGGCTTGGCTCAGTGGATAGAGCGTCAGCCTGCGGACTGAAGTGTCTCGGGTTCGATTCCGGCCAAGGGCACCTGCCTGGGTTGCGGGCTCGATCCCCAGTGGGGTGTGTGGAGGAGGCAGCCAATCCATGATTCTCTCTCACCATTGATGTTTCTATCTCTCCCTCCTTCTCCCTTCCTCTCTGAAATCAATAAAGAAATATATATTTTTTTAAAAAATCCAGGGAGGGGGGGTTAGGGAGAGCAGACTGGCTGGGAGGCATGTGGCACCCAGGCTTCTCTAGGCGAAGGGAATGCCCCGTTGACAGCAGCAGACTCCTGCCCACCGCCCTGTGCGGCTACTACTACAGGCGGCACCTGAGGTTGGAGGGGTTGTTTTAACCGGGAATGTGGGCCCCACGGACAGACTGACGTGGAATAAAAAACAACTATGACACAGGTGCCAACACCAGTGCACACCCTCACCTCCCCCTGCTCCTTCGCCCGCCCCTCAGCGCCCCCACCCTGGGCTCCAGGGCCAGCCGCTCCCAGTGCAGCGGGAGAGGCTGCAGCGCAGGGATGTCCATTGTACATGACACTGAAGGCACAGTAACACTGGTTTCCACACTTGAGCCCCTCAAATCCCACCAATGAATCTTCAATGGCTGACATTCAGTCATTTATCTGCTGGCGAGGGGCAGTAAACATCAGAGCAGAGCTGAGGCTAACCTGCTGTGAAAAGAGCCAGGTCACATCAACTGTGTCAAAATACATAGTAGCATGGCCATAGCCACTGCCTGGGTCTGGTCTGGCAGAGGGGACAGGGAGGTCAAAATCCGAGGTGTGAAGGGCCAGGTGGGCCCCAGAGCAGGGAGCGGCTGGGGAAGACAGGTGTGGACACAAAGGACTGGAAAAGCAAAAGATAGAGTTCAACAGCCTGCTTGGGAGTCGGTTGCAAATCTCCAGGTGAGACTTCTGCGGCCAGAACACGGATGGCAGCCACACAGTGAAAGGCACAGTCTCTGGTTTAAGACACCAGGGTATGGGGGATGGGGAACACACCTTTAAATGTGGAGCTCTGCCCAGTTTTGCTGAGCTCAATGCTGGGCACAAATAAGCGCATAATTGACTCAAACCGAGTTCTGGGCAATAGTCTAGAAAATGCACGCATTAAGTGTAATCCTCAAAGTAACTGCCATATAGTGCCTTTTCCAAGTAAAGAGTAACACACTCTAACTTAGAGAGAGTGTTTAAACAACTCGTCAGAGTCAAACTGTCCGGGGCTGAAACCACCAGTCGTGAGCATATTAAAGCAGAGACCCTTTGGAAGGCCAGTGGACTTTGGTCTTCCACTGGGCTGAAAGTCAGCAGGACATTGCCCTGCTTGGGCTCAATTACCTGATAATCCTTTTACTGTTTACCAGACTTTACCTTTGACCTGCCTGTTTGCATTTCTAACGGGAAAGTGTGTATTCCAGTGAAGAAAAAGCGAACTGGACCCAGAAGTCCTTTTGTCTCTAAAAGAGAGAGGCCTCCATCTGGCCCCCACACCCCCTACATTCCTGTTTCTTGTATGGTATTTTCCTTAGTGCCACAGCCCCTCCTTAAGATCCTGAACCCCTCCAGAGAGGTCGAGGCATCGAACAACGTGGTGACAAACAGAAAGGGAGCAAAGGTTTTCTCATGCCCAGATGCAGTTGTTGTTGTTGCATGAAAAAGTCCCCTTGAGAAAGAGAATGTGTTATCATTCTCTTCTCTGCGGAAGTGACTGGAAGGAGAATTACTTTGAAGAATCCAATAACTCACAGTTTGCTTTGAAATGGATCTTATTCACTGGAGATATCAAGTCTTAGAAAAATTCCAAGAGACTATGATGAGATTTCTTAAGGATAGATATTGATTGTTTCCTGTTGGAGAGGAGGGGTCTATACTTCTACACCATTGTTTTTAAATATTATAAAGCCTTTGGGTAAAAGGGAAGATTTTAGCTCTGCCTTTCGTCTTCGCCATGATGATTTTTACAAATGTAGTTTTCATATATCAAAATTTGCTGCATCGCTTGCAACATTAGTCGCATTGACGTATGTTTAGTTAAAAGTTTACTTTGCATTTCTTCGGCCAGAAACATTTTCTACATTTTGGTAACCCTGTCCCATGAGGCCTCATGTATTGCTATGACGTTGAAATGACAGCATTCTTTTTATTGGGAGAAAGGAAATAATCCTTTAAGCTTTGGAATCAATGTTCAGTCTATAAAACTTCGTCAGTTAAGCTGAGGGCTGATTGGATTCTTGTTCTGGGCTCATTTAAAAATATATGATTTGACCCTAACTGGTTTGGCTCAGTGGATAGAGTGTTGGCCTATGGACTGAAGGGTCCCGAGTTTGATTCCCGTCAAGGAACCTTGGTTTTGGGCACATCCTCAGTGGCGGTTATGCAAGAGGCAGCTGATCAATGTTTCTAACTCTCTATCCCTCTCCCTTGCTCTCTATAAAAATTAAAAAAAAAACACAATAAAATATATATTATTTTTTTAAAAAGAAAAATATATATCATTTGGGGCAAATCTTTTCAGTTCTGGGTATCTCAACTTCTACAGCCGCGAAGATGAAGTGCTAAGATGTAGCTCACCTTCCCTCATGGGGGATGCAAACATCAGGGACTTTTAAGAGCTTTCTAACTTAAAGTAATCCCTCTCCCCCTCTCATAACGTAACATAAAGCTATCTCTTCAAAAGATGATTTCAATTAAAAAATGATTCACCCTTTAACAAATAAGATCTGAGACGTGCTGTGTGACTTCTGGGGCAGGCCTTGATGAAAGCATCATAATTCATTGTTATGTAACCTCCTTAGAAGGTCAAGGAGGAATGAACGTTGTGGTGAAGTCTTGTGATTTTTGGAGGGAGAGGCTCTGATCTCAAGTGCATTTCTAGTACCTTTTTTTTGGTGGGGGGGGGAGTGAGAGAAATATAGAGATAAACACTGATATAGAGACAGAGACAGAATAGAGAGGGAGAGAGAGAGAGACAGAGAAAGAGACTAAGTTACAATCGGTGTCTGCCTTTCGGACTTCGACAGAAGAAAAAAACAGGTGGTTTTGTGGTTGTTGTTTTTATGATTAAATAGGTTTTTATTGATTTCAGAGAGGAAGGGAAGAATCAGAAACCTCCACGATGAGAGAGAATCACGGATCCGCTGCCTCCTACTGGGGATGGAGCCTGCAACCCAGGCACATGTCCTTGACCAGAATCAAACCCTCAAACCCTCAGTCTGCAGGCTGAGGCTCTATCCAGGCTGGGGCTCCAGGCGGGGCGGTGGGAGAAGCAGCAGCAGGAGTTGGAAAAGGAGAAGAGGCAGGAGGACTGGAGTTCAGACACAGGGCACTGACCTGTCAGGAAGACTGGGGAGAGCTGGAACCCATTCTCCAGGGGGTGACAGAGGCGCCCCTCCCCCCGCAGCCCGCATCCCCAGTCCGGGTGCTGCAGGCGGGTAGGCGGGTGGTGCTCAGGAGGGGCTCCCGCGCCTCGGTTCCCTCCAGGGGGGCCCTCTGGGGCGCGCTGTCCCTTACCTTTCCCTTCTCGCCTCCGGACCAGGGAGTGGCCCAGGATAGGGTAGCCGCCCGGAACGGTGGGGATGGGCCTCATTTGCAGCCAGTTGTGCCCATAGTTCGCCAGGATCCGCAGGCAGCTCAGGAGCAGGGCGGCGCCGGCCAGGGAGAGGGCGCTGAGCGCGCCCCAGAGCAGCAGCTTCTGCCCGACAGGCACCAGCCAGGCGGCCGTCATCGCGCCGGGAATGAGGCCCAGAACCTTGGGGGTCGGTGTTTGGACCCGGGGTGACCCAGCCCCTGCAGCTCCAGAGGGAGGAGTCCCGCAATTCCCGGGGGGCGGAGGCAGCGGCCGGGAGGGCGGGGGAGGGTGGCGCCGGGCCCCAGCGCCTCTCCATCCTCCAGAAACCGCAGCCCAGGCAGGTGCCCAGAAGCGGGACTTCCCGCGCCGCCGGGACCGCCCTGTCCCCTGGGGACCGGGTGGGGCCTCCCGGGCTGGAGGGACGCGCCCCGGGGTGGTCATCGTGCAGACAAACGCCCACTGAGCGCGCTGGGGAAGAGGATGCTGAGAGCAGGAGGGAGCGGAGGACAGAGAAGGCACTTGAGCGGCCTGGGGAGCAGAATGGGGTGCCATCTGGGGCAGCTTCAGGATGGAGAGGCGCCCCGGGGCGGGGAGGGGCTGGTTTCTGGAAGGGGGGAGCGGTAGGTTGCAGAATGGAAGGTCAGGGGCCCCCCCGGGTGTGAGGTTACGTAACCCCCTTAGAAGGAGGCCCAGGAGGAATGAAAGTTGCATCTGAAAGTTGGGAGCGGTAGGTTGCAGAATGGATGGAAAGGGGCCCCCGGGTGTGAGGTTATGTAACCCCCTTAGAAGGCCCAGGAGGAATGAAAGTTGCATCTGAAAGGGGGGAGCGGTAGATTGCAGAATGGAAGGACAGGGCCCCCGGGTGTGAAGCTCGGGGTGGGGTGAGGCTCCCCTGGCTGCGCGCCCCGCCTCTGCTGCTTCCTGGCGCAACCAGGACCATCTTCTGCTCTCCTGGGACTGGCTGCGCTCTGGGAGGTGGTTGCATCCTGGCTGCGCATCAGGGTCACCCAGGACAGCTTCCTGCTGTGACCTGGGGCTCCAACCTGAGGCAGTGGGTCCAATTCGTCACCAGGGCACGGGAGAGCGGAATGATGTTCCTGTGACCCCGGTGGTTTCCAAATTATCCTCGGGACCAAGAAGAGAACACCAGGAACAGGTAGGACAGGGTGAAGGGCAAGGTCTCTGGCAGAGGGAGAGGTGAGAGAGGCTGGCAGAGCGGGGCTGGGACAGAGGAACCATAAGGATGAAGTAACTCTCACAGGCCAACCACTGGGCCTCTGGAAGAAGGAAAGGGGCGTGTGGAGAGAAGGGTCCCCAGTTCTGCCCGGTGGCTGTGTTCACTGAGACCGATCCTGACTCTGGTTCTCTTTTCTGCGGGTGATCCTGCCCCCAAAGGCGATGGGCTAGGAGGGTCCCTCCCCCAGGAGCAGGTGTGTGGTGACAGGGAAGGCGCCAAGGACGATGACAGGAATTGATCAGTTCCCTGGAGCATGCTCTGTTCCATCCCCTCCCCTGGACTTGCAGCTCCTGTACAGGTCGCAGGGCCTCTTCGGGGCAGAGAGAAGCAGGCTTAAGGCTTTTCTCCAACTGATTTTTAAGTCACCTGTCTGCTCTGACATGGAAAAGGTTCCGGAACTAGTAAGTGAAAGGTGAACTTAGTAAAGTCGCAGACCAGAGTACAGGGTGTAACGCCGTCTTGGGGGAGAATAAAAGCTTCCTTCCCCTCAGTGAGACTCCTGTCTGGGAGGACAAGCACTGGCCAGCCTGATGGGATGTCCACGGAGAAGAACTCATTCTTCATTGTATTCACTTTGATAGGATCTCATCTGTTTAAGACTTTGCAATATATTTTCTTGAATATCTGCAAGGAGATCTCCCCTCTCTAAAAGCCTCTCACAGCTATGAAACCGTGGGACTGGCCTGTATCTGACTCTGCTCACCTCTGTGGACAGAACAAGAAATGGGTAACCCCCGCCCTCAGGAAGTGGAGAGGGGGGGGGCTCGGAGTGCTCAGGCAGCTGCCAACAGGAGCAGGGAGCGCTCCAAAGCAGAGAAGGGTGGTGATGGCTTCCAGAAAGTGTGTGGGGAGCCCAGCTTGGAGCACAGGGAGGCTCAGGGTGCCCAGGACAAGACCATGTTCCCAAGTGGCATGGGCCAGCTGGCATGGACCTTGACTCCAGGCTTAGAAGTTGCATCTTTATTGTGAAAGCAATTTGTGGGGGAGGCAAAGAGCACCAAGGATTTTATGAGTCCGGTTAGAGGGGCTCCCTCCTAGGAGGCAGGTCAGCGGTAAGAGCCCCCCACCGATCAGAAAATCAGCAGTTTAAGCACGGAAAGTGCGTATCCTAGAAATGGTTGTGCTTGCATTGAGAGTAACCCGATGCATTGAGGATTTGATTGCTCTATGGAGTAAAAGCAAGATCCTTCTGAAAGGAACAAACCATCTTGAGGACAGGGCTTCCGGGTCCTGAATGAGCACTGTGAGCAGAGTCCCAGGTTCGGACCTCACACCCTCTGTGGCGGCCAGGTTAGTTGCTGTGGAAGAGGGACGATGAACATAGGAGACACACGGATGGTGCTCTGGTCCTGGCCTGGAGACCAAGCTGCCCGGCTCCCCTGCTCTGACCACGAGACGCCTGCCCCCCGGGTCCTCGCTGCTCCCAGAGGTCTCCTTCGCCTGGACTCCCCCCGCTGACTGCTGTGCGCTCTTCCCTCTCCCCCCTCCCAGGCCCTGGCTCACTGCTCAGCCTCCCTCTCTCCTCTCTGAGCACCTGCTAGTGCTGCCCGGAGGGCGGCCCGCTGCTGGGCTGGGGTCCTGGGCCCCCCCTGCCACCTCGGGCGCTGGGAGCTGCTGACCGCTCCTGGGGAGAGAGCATCCTGCTCTGACCTCGCGGTGCTGAGTGCACCCTGAAGAGGAAAAGTGCCAGGACGTGCTTGGATGGGGGGGGGGATTCAGAAAAGGGGTCCTGACAGCACGTGGACATCACAGGGAGAAGATGGGTGAGGTCTCCCCAAGGAAATTCAAAACTGGCCCTCACCCAGGGCCATGAGCTGTGGCTCCGAATCCTGTTTGGTAACTAGCCACAAGACTTACATATATGTAGTCATGAGTGTCAGTTAATGTATTCATATCCTTTCCCTGCCCCAATTCAGAAAATATATCTCATGGACATCCTTTATAAGAAAAGCTTAGGTGGCATCGTGCGGCAGTGCCACAAAGTGGCCGCTGCGATGTTGTCACAAGATGGCCACTCTCACATCATCACAACATGGCCGCCTCAACCTGGCCACCAAAACATGGCCACCCTCACGTAATCACAAGATGGTCACCACAAGATGGCCAACAGGGCAGGGTAGTTGGGGGCAATCGTGCTGGCAGGGGAGGGTAGTTGGGGGTCATCAGAATGGCAGGGGAGCAGTTAGGCATCATTCAGGCCAGCAAGGGAGTGGCTAGGGGGCAATTAGGCAGGCTGGCAGGCAGGTGAGCGGTTAGGAGCCAGCAGTCCCAGATTGTGAGAAGGATGTCTGACTGCCTGTGTAGGTCCGATCCCTTTAGGCCTAAACTGACAATCAGACATCTTCCAAGGGGTCCCAGATTGAAGAGGGTGCGGGCTGTGCTGAGGGATACCGCCTCCCCAAGCATGAATTTTATGCAACAGGCTTCTAGTCTATCTACCTAAAACAGTGGTTCAAAACCTGTGGGTCGCGACCTCTTTGGGGGTCGAACGACCCTTTCACAAGGATCGCCTAAGACTATTGGAAAACACCTATTTCCCATGGTCTTAGGAACCAACACACCGCTCCTCAGTGTAGCAAAATGTAGCCATGTCGTTGACTGTTGTCCTAGGAAGACTGTTACCCATGCTACACCACAATTCAAGACAAAATTTCATTATTTGTAATTAGAAATAAATATTTCACAATATACAATTACATATTGTTTTTGTGATTAATCACTATGCTTTTATTATGTTCAATTTGTAACAATGAAAATACATCCTGCATATCAGACATTGACATTACAGTTCATAACAGTAGCAAAATTATAGTTATGAAGTAGCAACGGAAATAATTTTATGGTTGGGGGTCACCACCACATGAGGAGCTGTCTTAAAGGGTTGCGGCATTAGGAAGGTTGAGAACCACTGACCTAAAAGCTACCATAATGGCCAGAATGACCTAACAACTGGTCATTCTGATGCCCACTGTGGCCAGCAAACTGGCTGGATCAGGGAGTAGGGCCGGTGGTCAAACTCGTGACCCCTCCACCTTGCCAACTTGCCCCTGACCGGAGTCTCCCACCCCGGTTATGAGCTGGGCCTGCCGGCCAACCCCTCCACCCCCGACCTTTCCTCACACAGCCAGTTGCATCCCCATTAGCCTGCCCCACCACAATAGGCCCACAGCCCCTCCTCCTGGTGACAGCCCCATCCCAATAGGAGGCAAGGCAGGGTGTCCAAACTCCTGCAGCCCCTCCCCCTGGAGGGCCATGCCTTCAGTTGACTCCTGCCATCCTGATAGGTTCACAGCCTCTCACGCTGGCTGGCCCGCCCCCAATGGGCTACCACCATCCTGATCAGCATGCAGCTCCTCCCTCTGGCCAACCACAACCCAGAGAGGCCCTCGTACCCTGATCAGGGGCAGGGCCAGCTGATCAACAACCCACGACCCTTCTCCAGAAGCTGGCCCTGATCGGCACACCCACCCCATTCAGGGGCAGGGCTGGCTGGCCCACTGCCCACAGCCCCTCCCCATGGCCAAACCCTCCCCCCCCCACCCATGGCCCCTTCCCTTAGCCGGCCTGGCCCTGATCAGGCCCTGATCCAAGCCGACCTCCTGCCATCGCCTCCTCCCAAGAGACCTAGGCCCCCCAGAACCGCACCCATGCACAAATTCATGCACATGGCCTCTAGTTATGGATAAACTCTGTCAATATCTTATTTTATAATCTTGCTCAGTGCTGACCCCACACTTCCATGGATCATTACACTCATACACTCTATCTTTCACATATAATTCCTCAGATTTAGCAAAACGAGCTGCATTCTGTCGAGAAGCCACATCTCATGTGGCTTAGGGTTCAAGATCTGGAGAAGGACTGCAAGCAAATGACAAGGCTAGACAACAAAAAAGAATTTGGAAACAGTGGGCCAAACAGAGAGTCTTTCTGAAGAAGAATGGCTACAGTGGTGTCCAGGCCATGCCAACATTGTATTCAATTTTAGACACACATATTGCCCTTAGTCAGGCAACCAATTCCATTAGCAGACAGATTATCTTAAAGGTCAGTAAATACTAGTACATATTTACTTTGAGACTATTTGGTCAGGAAATTGCTTGAGCCACCATTGTCTTGACTAAACAATCTTTGCATACCTTTGGTCCTTGCCATAGCTCAAGGTCCACCAGCATTCCAGGTTTCTTGTTTACACTTTCCCGATAGCATAGACCACCGGTCAGCAAACTCATTAGTTCACAGAGCCAAATATCAACAGTACGACGATTTAAATTTCTTTGGAGAGCCAAATTTTTTAAACTTAAACTTCTTCTAACACCAATTCTTCAAAATAGACTCGCCCAGGCCATGGCATTTTGTGGAAGAGCCACTCTCAAGGGACCAAAGAGCCGCATGTGGCTCAAGAGCTGCAGCTTGCTGACCACTGGCATAGATAATGATAGCTTCCAACATCTCCCCATCTTCATTTTCTTAATAAATCTTGAAAAGTGAATGCTGCCTGAAGGGTTTGAGTCCTTTTAAGACTCTTCTTTCCACATCTGCAGACTAGAAATAAACATATAAAAATAAGAATGAGACAGGCAATAGTGGTTATGCTAAGAGGCAAATATAAGAAGATCCACCGGAATAGATTAAATTCTTTCATGTCCTTTTTAAATTGTTGGCAGGCATCTAAAGAATTAGTTTGTAAGTTTGCTTGGGATAATTGTACAATATGCTGTTGTAATTCTAAAATGTCAAGGGTTGTGTTACCTTTAACCCAAGTACCAAGAAGGTGATTTATTTTTTTTAATTGATTCCCAAGGGTGTACGGTACTATACTAGGGAATAGGGATAACAGAAATCTGGGAAAAACTATAATGACCATGCAAAGATAGTCTTTGTTTTAAGCTGTGGATTTTATCACCCATCCACGGGACTGTAGACTTTAGTGCCAATAATACTATCTCAAACTGGCTGTCAATTCTTTTTTTTTAATATATAGACAAGTTCTTAATTACATTTTCCTTAACTTATTGTACAAACTGAGAAGTTTGAACAGCGTGTACCATGGATAAAGCAGCAATGCCCACAGAATTAAGTAATATTATGAGGGCAAAGATTCCTGCAATTAACATTCCAAGAAATCTTTTTTGTCATTTTAAGATTTTGGCCAGCTCATGTAAGAGTTGGTAAGTTTGATGAGATTCCTAAGTCTTGCTTAGGTTAGTAGGAATACAAGCAAAAGCAGGCTGTTTTAAAATCATGAGGGAGAGGCTTGGGAGATCAACCAAGAAACACTGCCACCCAGGAGTTGAATCACAAATTGACTCTTATATAAATACAAATAAAGGAATACAAGAAATAAAGATGTACTGCCTGCTTAAACATCAGGACCGGCTTACAACACTGAGGAGCAATTGATTGCAGGGAACTTCAGTACTGTTGTGACTAGAAAACAGGGGTGCAAACAGAACAGTAGAGAAAGAGAATGACCTTCACTACAGCACTTTTTTTATTTTATTTTTACTTAAGAAACTAGTTTTTTTCTTTTTTCCTCACTTGATTTTACCTTTTTAATTATTACATTTTTATATTCAATCAGTATTATTAGTACTACTATTTTACCTTTTTTTTTTTAAAAAAAAAGGTCATATTCTTTTCTCTTTATTTTGGGATTAGTGTTCTACATTCTATTTTTATCTTTCCATTAGCATAATTTTTACACTTATGCCATCACTCTCTTCCTCACTTTTCTCCTTTTGTTCTCATGTTTCTCTTATCCTATTTGTGCTTTAGATTTTCCCCATTCCTTCTTTTTACCGCCTTTTAAAATTTTGCCCTCCTACTTATATATCTAATTTTCAATCCCCTGCTCCAAGTTCATACACACTTCTCTCTTCTTTTTCTTTACTATCCAATTGGTACAATATCCACAAATCAATAAATGTGATACATCACATAAACAAATTGAGAGATAAAAATCACATAGTCATATCAATTGATGCAGAAAAAGCCTTTGACAAAATCCAACACCCTTTCTTGATAAAAACTCTCAGCAAGGTGGGAGTAGAAGGATCATACCTCAACATCATAAAAGCCATATATGATAAACCCACAGCCAACATCATACTCAATGGGCAAAAACTAAAACCATTTCCTCTAAGAACAGGAACAGGAAAGAGATGCCCACTCTCACCACTCCTATTCAGCATAGTACTGGACGTATTAGCCATTGTAATTAGACAAGAAGAAGAAATAAAAGGCATCCAAATTGGAAAAAAGAAGTAAAGATGCCCTTATTTGCAGATGACATGATGTTGTATATAAAAAAAACAAAAACAAAAAACGAAAGACTCCATCAAAAAACTATTAGACTTACTAAATGAATTCCACAATGTAGCAGAATGCAAAATTAATGCCATGAAATCTATGGCATTTTTATATACCAATAGTGAACTTACAGAAAGAGAGACTAAAAAAGCAATCCCATTTACCATCACACCAAAAACATTAAGATACCTAGGACTAAACCTAACTAAGGAGGTAAAAGATCTATATGCTACAGAAAACTGAAAAAAAAGATAGAGGAAGACATAAACAGATGGAAGAACATACCATGCTCATGGATTGGGAGAATCAACATCATTAAAATGTCTATACTACCCAAAGCAATCTATAGATTCAATGCACGCCCCATTAAAATACCAATGGCATATTTCAAGACCTAGAAAGAACTCTTCAAAAATTTACCTGGAATAAAAAAAAAATGCCAAATAACCATAGCAATCCTGAGAAAGAAGAACAAAGAAAGTAGGTGGGGTCTCAATACCATATTTCAAGCTGTATTACAAAGCCATTGTTCTCAAAACAGCCTGGTACTGGCACAAGAACAGACATATAGACCAATGGAATAGAATAGAGAATACAGATATCAACCCAAACCACTATGTTCAACTAATATTTGACAAAGGAGGCATGAACACACAATGGAGTCAAGATAGTTTTTTCAATAAATGGTGTTGGGAAAATTGGACAGGCACATGCAAAAAAAAAAAATGAAACTAGACCACCAACTTACTCCATACACAAAAATAAACTCAAAATCGATAAAGGACTTAAAAATAAGACAGAAAACCATAAAAATACTAGAGGAATCCACAGGCAGCACAATCTCAGACATATGCCGAACCAATTTCTTCACCGATACTGCTCCTAGGGCAATGGAAACTAAAGAGAAAGTAAACAAATGGGATTACATCAAAATAAAAAGCTTTTTCACGGCAAAAGAAACCATCAACAAAACAACAAGAAAACCCACTGTATGGGAGAACATATTTGCAAATGTTATCACTGATGAAGGTTTAATCTCCGCCATCTATAGGCAACTTATACAACTTAATAAAACGAAGATAAATCATCCAATAAAAAAATGGGCAAGGACCTAAATAGAATCTTTTATAAAGAAGACAGAAGGCCAAGAGACATATGAAAACCTGTTCAAAGTCACTAATTATATGAGAGATGCAAATCAAAACAACAATGAGATGCCATCTCACACCTGTCAGAATGGCAATCATCAACAAATCAACAAACGACAAGTGTTGGCAATGATGCAGAGAAATAAAAGAGATTGGGGCTCAAGTAGTCACCCAAAATTGGGTGGGGCGTGCCCGTTTTCTTAAGCTTGCTTTTCTCTTTATGAGTACAGAAATCCCAGACACATCCCTAAATTCCGAGAAATGTTTCACTTGTTTAAATTTCAAATGACCGACTGGGAAATAATAACATGGCAAAAATTAGACTTTTAATAACACTCTCCAATGTGGGTGTCCATTTTACAGGATCACTAAAAGATCTAGTGATATTTTAATTACTTCCTTTTTTTCTAGGGAATTTTAAAGAGCTTGAATCTGTGTTGATCGAATTGGGAGACGGAATGCTTATGCCTTTCCCTTGAGTGCCACCTGGTGTCCCTTTTGGTTGCTTACATTTTTTTTTTATTATTATTATTGTCCTGTTTTCCACAAAGTCTAATTTGCTCATAAGCTTTTTGCATATAAATTAGCTGATTGTGTAAGTCACTGCTTATTATCCGATTTGGTAAATGTGGGTCAGCTATCTATATAATAGGAAAAGCAAGTCTCTCCTCCACTATCACGTCCTTTAATCCTTCTTGGATGGCTCTTTGCATAGGTGATTCCACGAATAGCGAATTAAATGTTTTAGGATTAGGACGAGGAGATGGAGGGGGCCATGATGGCCATTTCTCCAATTTTTCTTTTTGCTCCTCTTTAGGAGTGACGGTTTCAGGGGCTTATCTTTTGACTCTCTAAAAGGCTCTAGCAAATACAATCCCACAAGAAAAAACAATTTGGAGGCAAGCTTTTCCCCTGCTGCTTTTTTCAAGTTCTGACACACACTTTCCCAACATTCAACATCTAATGGATCCTCTTAAGGAAACAAAGGATTATGTTCTATAATAATATGCAAAAACTGTAAGAGAATCCCTTCTGACACTTAAATTCCTTTACCCTTGAGCATGCAAACCAAAAGTCTACAATAAAGTTTCTTCCTTTTAAACCAAATTCTGCCTCATTAGCCTGGCTAAAAAAGATATTCCCACCCTATTTACAGTTTGCAATTTCTGCAGCTGGTGTGGTCTTTCATGGAGAGTTTCTCCCACCTTTTTGGTGAATTCTTCCCCACCTATCTGGTGAATTTTCCCCACCATTCCAGTGAACTTCGTTTTTCACTCAAGCAAATCTTCTCCAGATGTCCTTTGTTTGAGGAACCAAATTTGAGAAGCCACGTCCTGCATGGCCTGGGTTCAGAACCTGGAAAAGGGCCGCAGGCAGATGACAAGACCAGACAACAAATATGAATTTGGAAACAGTGCTCCAGGCAGAGAGTCTTTCTGAATAAGAAAGGCTTCACTGGTGCCCAGGTCCTGCCAACCTTTTATTCAATTTTAGATACACATACTGCCCTTATTTAGGCAGGCAATTCCATTAGCATACAGACTGTCTTAAAGGTCAGCAAATACTAGTAAAGATT
>JAAGEH010000093.1:223128-287622 GCA_011751065.1 Lasiurus cinereus | reverse complement strand
CCATTCTCTGGAGCATCATCTCCATCCATTGAGATCTGCTTCCCAGCATAAGTCGACAGTTTGGCTCAAGTAAACTCACAACAATTCTTTACAGGTTTCCATGGTTTTTTACCCTAACAGTAGTCAGACAACAGGGTTACCCAACCTGCTTTGCAAACAGGGCCAGACAGTGACATGTGCCCTGGGCGGGGGGGTGAGGGGGTGGGGGTGTCATTCCTGGGATTTGTTACACTGGGGGGCACTGTGTGCTGCTCAGTGTGGGCGCAGGTGCAATGAGATGTGGAGGCTGCCGTGGCTGCCAGGTGAAGCACCTGGGACATGAGTGGCATTGGTGCTGCTGGCAAGTGGGGGTTTGATCCAGGGCAACTGGAGGGTCCCTGAGCCGTGGGAGCAGCCCTGAGCGGCGGGAGCCAACCAGGTCACCGGGCCAGGCCCACACCCCTCTGTTTCAGGCTGCTGGCCCCTCCTCCCCTCCCAGACACAGACCACGTACATCCCCCAGCGGAGAGCGAGAGGGGTCAGCACGAGGCCTCCCTCCGGTGATGTCGCGATGCTGTACCTTCTACGGCGTTTGCTCCCAGGAGAGTAG
The DNA here is from genome assembly GCA_011751065.1 of Lasiurus cinereus. Classification (NCBI taxonomy): domain Eukaryota; kingdom Metazoa; phylum Chordata; class Mammalia; order Chiroptera; family Vespertilionidae; genus Lasiurus; species Lasiurus cinereus. The sequence goes on along the minus strand of JAAGEH010000093.1, from coordinate 287,033 downwards.
TCTGAGCTCCCACAAACACGTCTGTCAGCAAGAAGGGCTCCTGGGGCGAAGCCATCAGCTTGTTACCCAGCCATTGTCACCATGAAGCCGTTTGCCCCACACACTGTCATCTGCGCAGCAGTTACAGCCCTGCAGCCAGCACCTGCTCGCATGTCCAGACCGTGCGACAGACGGACAGAGGAACAGCACCGGCCACTGAATGTCACGTCTGGAAAGACCGAGCTTCAGAGGCCGAAACCGAGGACGGCGGCTTCCCCAACACCACGGCCGGTACGCGATCCCCTCAGGATGAGACCCCAGGTGCCGGCCGGCCCGTGAGGGGTATGCCGAACACACACCAACACGTATGTACCGTGTCACGTCCCCGTGGCAGCTCCTCCCGCTCCCAGACGATTTTCCTCCAGAGCAGAGGCCGGCAAACTCCTCCGTCCGCAGAGCCCAATGTCCACAGGACGATGATGGACATGTCTTTGGAGAGCCACATTTTTTATTTTATTGCCACATTTTTTTAAACTGAAACTTCTTCTCACGCCACTTCTTTACAATAGACTCGCCCAGCCCGTGGTGTTTTGTGGAAGAGCCACACTCCAGGGGCCAAAGAGCCGCCTGTGGCTTGTGAGCTGCCGTTTGCAGACCAGTACTGCTCTCGAGCCCTTGGGAGAGTGTATCAGTCAGAGCCAGCCAGGTGAGGATGCAGTAACAAACATGACCCAGTCTCAGGGGCTGACGCTGACGTAGGGCTCCTCCGTTGATGACGTGCCTGCAGCCCCCCGCTCCCTGCCGCCTGGAGCGGCCCCATCTGGGACACGCCTGTCACCACGCAGAGGGAGGGGAGCTCTGGAGGGTCTCCGTCTGCCAATGAAGTGGTGCAAGTCCCTTCTGCTCCGGACTCAGGGCCCCACCAGCCTCCACGGGACCAGGCAGTGCAGGCCTTGCATGTGCTCGGGAGGCAAGGAGCGGAGCACCCTGACTTTTGGGGCCTGCCTGCACTGTTCCTTGCATCCCAGCTGATGTCCCCAAGGACCCTCGAGGCTGCTGCCCAACCACCGCCGGACAGGCCTGGAGCTCAGGACCCCAGTCAGGGGCCCTTGCTGGGAGGCCCCTCCTCTGGGCTTCATCCGAGGAGCCCACACAGGGAGCCCCATTCCCCGAGGGAAGAGGCGCAGAGAGCTGAGTCAGCCTCCTCCGGGGCCTCAGGTCAGCGAGTCCATGGTCTTCACCCTCTTGTGCCGCTCATTTCTTTTTCTTTTTAATATATTTTATTGATTTTTCACAGAGAGGAAGGGAGAGGGATAGAGAGCTAGAAACATCGATGAGAGAGAGACAGTGATCAGCTGCCTCCTGCACGCCCCCCACTGGGGATGGGCCCGCAACCAAGATACATGCCCTTGATCGGAATCGAACCTGGGACCTTTCAGCCTGCAGGCTGAAACTCTATCCACTGAGCCAAACCGGTTTCAGCTGTGTGGCTCATTTCACCGAGCAGTGTCCTCAAGGTTCATCCAAGTGTGGCAAGTGATCGCATTTCCTTCCTTTAAAAAAAAATCTTTTTATTGTCCTGACCAGTTGGCTCAGTGGACAAAGTGTCGGCCTGCGGACTGAAAGGTCCCGGGTTTGGTTCCGGTCAAGGACATGTACCTTGGCTGTGGGCACAACTCCGGTAGGGGGCATGCAGGAAGCAGCTGATGGATGTTTCTGACTCTTTCTCCCTCTTCTCCTTAGAAAAAATCAACAAAAAAATAATTTAAAAGAATGTATCTTTTTACTGATTTCAGAGAGGGAGAGATAGAAACATCAATGATGAGAATCATTGACCAGCTGCCTCCTGCACGCCCCCTACTGGGCATGTGTCCTGACCAGGAATGGAACCGTGACCTCCTGCTTCACAGGTCGATGCTCACTCACTGAGCCACACTGGCCAGAATGGATCTCCTTCCCTTTTAAGGAGAGTCATTCCATGCACAGACGGACACACCCTGTCCACCCGTTCACCTGCTATGGACACCTGGGCTGCTGCCCTTTCGGCTCTCGTGAGTGGAGGTGCGACGAACACGGGTGGGTACGCATCCTGAGTCCCAGTCTTCCGCTCGTTGGGGGCACAGTCTTTCTAATTACAGATTAACCCTGATAGGTTTGGCTCAGTAGATAGAGCGTCGGCCTGCGGACTGAAGGGTCCCAGGTTCGATTCCGGTCAAGGGCATGTACCTTGGTCGCGGGCACATCCCTAGTAAGGGGTGTACAGCAGGAGCTGATCGGTGTTTCTCTCTCATCGATGTTTCTATCTCTCTCGCTTCCTCTGTAAAAAAAAATCAATAAAAATTAAAACAAAACCAAACCCGTATTACTTTCGTGGCCAATGGAAAACCACGAACGAGTCAAAACTCTGGAGGGGGCCCCCTGGCACACCCTACTGCCTCGCCTTTCTCCCCGAGGCCTCCCCTTTCTTGGGGCTCCTGTGCCGCGCCAGTACAGCCCAGGGTTCGGGGCGCCTGAGGGGGGCGGCGAAGAACGAAGACAAGAGAAGAAGCAGGGTCCCGGTGGGTCTCCCGTGCCTGGCCCAGGCCACAGAGCAGACCCAGGCTGCGGCTGCTGCTGTGTTTTACAGTTTTGGCAGCTCTTTAAAAAAAAAAAAAACCAGAAAAGAAGAAAATGTTTAATAAGCAAATACATATTGCAAGGAAAATCGTTTAAGACTTAAGATTCACATTGTGATAAATGATCATTTTAATACACCCTTTACATTTCACTATTTGTCATCTCCCTTTCTCCTCATCCCCCAGAATACTGTTGAGCTGTCAATCCTGTTGGAGAAAACTGTGGTATTTTAGTTTTCCTTCATTTGGGGTGTGGGGGGAAAAAAAACAACAACCTTGTGTTTACACTGACCCTGGATGGCTAAAATGTATTCTCCAGTGATTCTTTCCAAGAGGGTATGCAAGAAATAAACTTTGAGTTCTTCAGTATAAAAAATACCTTTGTTTGACCCTCAACATCAAATAAAGCCTGCTGGTTACCGACCTCTTCTGATACTGCCCCCTGACTTCCAGCAGCCGGAGCGTCCAGCCCCTCCACAGCCCCTGAGCTGCCCAGGGAGGACCTAAGTCACAAGATCAGGCTAAACTATGCGAAGAGGCTGTGCCCGCTCAGCCGGGACCTGTTTGCGGCTTGGCCAGCAGGTCCGTCCGAGGCTGCACCCTGTAACCGCCCCTACAGGCTCCCTCTGCTGCTGCGAGCTCCCCACCTGGCGGGGACCCTTCCTCTCTCCCCCCAGCAAAGCCCCGGTCACAGCACGCCTGGCAGCACTGCCCCCAAAGCCTCCTTCTAGACTGAACCGGCGGGGCATTTTGGGGTGCACAGATATCCCCCCAAACAAATGCAAACTCAGGAGGTGCAGCAAGGATGCTCAGAAAGCTCTGGTGGTTTCCTAGATGACACCTCTCCACTAGGGGTGGGAGTGGGGGGTCGTGGGTAGGAGGCTCCAGTGACCCTTGGCATCCAGAACGGGGCTAGGGGTCTCGCTGGCTGAGAAACGGGCCCATCACCCACCAGAGTGCCATGGAGTGAACCGTGCCCCCCAAATTCCTCTTGAAGCCCTCACCCCCTGGAGTTGTACCTGGAGGTGGGGTCGCCAAGATTAACGGAGGTCAGGAGGGTGGGGCCTGGCGCCCAGGATTAGTGTCCCGGTGCCAGGGAGCCAACTCCAGCGTGAGCAGGGCTGACAGGTTTTATTCCTCCCTTGCCCTGCCCGCGGCCAGCCCGTGAGGGCAGGCGACGCCCGGGGTCTGGGGCGGTCACCCCCGGGATGCGCTGTGGGGAGGGGGGGGCTGGCAGGTGGGTCTGAGGGCCGTTCTGGGGACTGGCCAAGTGGCAGTCACAGTCTCCGTGGGTGTGGGCGCGGCGTGCTGGGTGGAGTGAGTGGTGATGTCCGGCCACACCCGCGAGGCTGACCCGTGCACCTGCTGACCTACAGGAGGCGGCAGGTGAAGCTGGGGTGCAGACACCCCAGGACAGATGGCACTGGGCCGGGGAGGGGGGGAGCAGCGATGGTTTTTCCAGTCAAGAGGGGGATGCTGCAGTGGCCGAGGCTCACCGGGGAGCGGCTGGGACGGAGTAAAAACCGCACACATACACACACACACACATGCACATGGCGTGCACACACACGTGAGCACACACACACGTGCATGCACACACACACACACGTGAGCACACACGTGCATTCACACGCACACATACGCCCGCACACACACAGGGGCTCAGTAAAAAAAACGCGGGGCCCTCACACCACGCTCTGCCGCCCCCGGCCCCCCGCAAACTCCGAGGCGTCCGAGCCGCTGCGCCGGCCAAAGTCAATGAAGATGCCCTCGGAGTCCGAGTCGGCCGACTCCAGGATCTGGTCCACCAGGTGCTCGGGGCTGGAGGAAGGCGGGGAGCCGCAGGCGGGCCCGGGCTCCGGGGGCGGCGGCGGGGGCAGCGGGGGGTGCAGTCTGCTGGGGCAGGGCCCCGACTGGGTGCCCGGGGCGGGCGTGCAGTCCCCCGCGGGGCCCGAGGTCATCTCGGAGACGGAGTGCCGGCGGATGCCCGCGCCCCCGGCCGCCGCGCCCTCCGCCTCGTGCTCTGCCACGGGGTTCAGCAGCGGCGTGTTGTAGCTCTTGGAGCGCACCACCGGGTTCTTGGCCAGGACGTCCCCCGGGCGGGACCGGCGTAGCAGGTGCTTCTCTGCGGGAGGACGGACGGACGGACAGACAGACAGACGGACAGACAGACAGACAGGCGTCAGGCAGGCGGACGGGGTGGCAAACCTCGGCACCTGGGGGTTCCAGGGCCTCCCTCTGGCTAGATCCAGCAGCCCCTCCTGAGCGCGTGGACTGGGCAGGGAAAGGCCAGCCGGGCGCAGAGGCCGGGGCGGCGAAGAGCCAGCCGGCCCCCACCTCCCGTCTCCTCTGAGGTGGCCCTCGGGGGGCGGCCGGGCCTGCGTGGGAGTGGAACCTGCTCAGGCCGGTGGGGGCTGGGGGCTAGGACTGTCCAGGGTCCATCTCCCCCACCCCCACCCCCGGTGTGCAAAGTCAAGAAATCTCCTGCCGAAACCGGTGTGGTTCAGTGGGCAGAGCGTCGGCCTGGGGACTGAGGGGTCCCAGGTTCGATTCCGGTCGGGGGCATGTGCATTGGTGGCGGGCGCATCCCCGGTGGGGGGCGTGCAGGAGGCGGCTGATCAATGTCTCTCTCTCATCGATGTTTCTGGCTTTCTATCCCTCTCTTTTCCTCTCTGTGAAAAATCATATTTAAAAAAAAAAAATATATATATATATAAAGAAATCTCCGCCCCAGCGCTGTCCTGGGCAGACCAGACGGTCCTCAGAGCTGGAGTCTTAATGTGTGTGCGCAGGCATGGGAGAGCACAGGAGGAGAAAGTCCATGTGGGGTCCACAGGTCTGGGGGGGAGTAGGTGCCACACTGGGGCAAGCAGCAAGGGGGCCTTCAGTGTGAGGTCAGGGCTGGGGTTACTCTGGGTCCCAGGAGGCCTTGAAGGAGGTGCAGGGTTAGGGCCAGGTCTCCACTCCCACTCAGGACCCGCAGTTCCGCAGAGCGCCACCGGGGGGCAGGGCTGCTCAGAGGCCTCCCTGGACCAGAGGCAGGCTCCATCCCCACCCTGTCCTCACCCGGCGGGTCATCCCCGGCCTCAGAGAACCTGGGCGTCTCAGTTCCGTCCGGCTGCCAGGGTCCCTGGAGCCCAGACGTACCCCATACCCCACGGGGGGGGGAGGGTGGAGGGGGACGGGGTATGTCTCGGTTCCGGGGACCCGGGAGGGGGGCAAGGAAGAGGATGTTCCTTACACTGCTGTCCCCTCCCCCTCCTCCCAGGCCAGGCTCCTGCTGGCGCTTGGGCTCGGTGGCCACCACCAAGACTGGCCTCCCCCGCTCCCTGTCCACAGGCTCAGCTCCCGGCACAGGCCCCCTGGGGACTCGTCCGGGGACCGTGCACTCAGGGGCTCGCCTTTCCTGGCGGACGGGAGCCTGAACCTGAGGCTTGGTCTCCACGGACCCCCAGGACCAGCACCAGGCACAGGCGCACAGCAGGTGCTCAGTTTCCATGGATGAATGAACGGGAGGGCTGTCCCTTAAAGGGGCAGTGGGCACGCCGGGCAGCCAGGAGGCCAGCGCCCTACCTCCACCCCCTCCTCCCGGGACTCCCCAGCGGAGCCCGGATTTCTGGGGCTGGGGCACCCGCTGTACGCTCTGCCCGGCTGACGTCTGTGCCCAGGACTGAGCAGGGATCCGACTCCTCGGGGTCAGAGGACGCCGCTGGGCCCTAGGGGAGCCATCCCATCACCACTCTGGGGTCCGCCCCCTGGCCCCCCTCAGCCCTTGAAGGAGGGACCCCAGGTGACCCATCTCAGGGTGACCAGGGCCTGGGCACACAGCCCGGGCCTGGGCAGAGGTGGACGGGCCCGGCGACCCTACCCAGGACGCAGGAGTGTGTGAAGGAGCCCTCGCCGGAGTAGAGGCCGTAGGTGCCCAGGTAGGGCGACACCACCTTCTGGACCAGCGTCTCCAGGCGCAGGTAGTCCTTGGTCACGCCGCGGGCCTCGTGCACGCCCTGCGAGAGGGAGGGGCCGAGGGTCAAAACAGTGTTTAGCGGGAAACTGAGAGCATTGAGTGGGCATGTTAGAAAAGTGAAAGATCCAAAATCAGGAACCTCGCTTCCACAAGAGCAAGCGCAGTCTGAAGTTTGCGGAAGAAAAACGTAACCATCCGAGCAGAAACCAGTGACACCGCGAACAGGAATCAACAGAGAAAAATCAACAAAATCAAAGGCTCGTCCTTCGCAAAGGTCAACACATTTAATAAACCTCTAGCCTGGCTAACTAAGAAAAAAAGACGCACACCACTACCTTCTTCCAGACCAGCGGTCCGCAAACTCCTCAGTCCACGGAGCCCAATATCAACAGGACAACGATGGAAATTTCTTTGGAGAGCCACATTTTTTTAAACTTAAACTTCTAACGCCATTTCTTCAAAATAGACTCGCCCAGGCCCTGGTATTTTGTGGAAGAGCCACACTCCAGGGGTCAAAGAGCTGCTGCATGTGGCTCACCCACTGTTCTATACGAATAAAAGGGTCATATGCTAATTAGACCGGGAGACCTTCCAGACGTCCTTCTAGACAAAGCCATGGTGCGGGACCCAAGGCAGAGGCGGTTAGGGGCGATCAGGCCAGGAGGGGAGGGCAGGTGGGGGCGAGCAGGCTGGCAGGCAGAGTGGTTAGGGGCGATCAGGCAGGCAGGTGAGCGGTTAGGAGCCAGTGATCCTGGATTGCGAAAGGGATTTCCGACTGCCAATTTAAGTCCCATTCCTGTGGGCAGTCGAACATTCCCCCAAAGGGTCCCAGATTGGAGAGGGTGCAGGCTGGGCTGAGAACCACGCCCTCCTGCCCCGTGCACGAATTTTGTGCACCGGGTCACTAGGGTCAGAAATAAAAAAGAACATCACTACAGACCCTATGGACCTAGCTGTGCTTGGACCAGGAGGGGATGGGAGTGATTGGACGGCCCGTATGTCCGTCATCCGGATGGACGTAAAGGACCCCAGCCTTCCCTGGTCCTGTCTCCGCCCCCAGCAGCGATGCTGGGGACGAGGATGACACCGCTGAGCTGTGCTGGGCTCCTCATGAACCTCGTGTCATTTCATTCCCAGACCTTGTTTGTGGCGTCTGCTCTCTGCTCCCTGTTGCAGAGAGGAAGTGGGGGCCCAGGGGCTGCATTACTTGTGTGTACTCAGAGGCGGGGCTGTTCCCTGGCTTCTGGGGAGTCCCCCCACCCCCGTGAGAGGGAACCCTGACTCTGTGGGCGAAGCACAGGGCGCACAGTAGGTCTTCAACCCGTGCGGCCCAGCAAGCTGAGACATCAGATCCGTCTGGAACTTGAGAGCAGGGGGACAAGTTCACTGGGACAGGGTCACCCGAAGTGCCGGCCAAGTGGGGGGTGGGGCAGCGGCAGAACCTTGCGGTGCGGGGAGGCACCCACAAGCAGCAGGCAGCAGGGACAGTCTGGGTGCTCAGGGGGCCGAGCCCAGAAAGCGGCACGAGGCAGGTGGCCACCAGAGGGCAGCACCCCCCCCCCCCACAGGATGGGGCTCCCGGGATCCAGGTGGGACCTTGTTCCTGGGTTCTGAATCCCAGCTGTTGGCGCCTGCTCCCAGGAGCACAGTGGGGGCTTTACATCGATTTCTCCCCGTTAACCCCTGGGCTGGCCCGGGTCCCCCCAAACCCGCCTGTCCATCACACTACGAGAAAAGTGGCTCGAGAGGCACCACCAGGCCTCTAGCTTCCACCGGCCGGGTCTGACCAGACTCCCTCGACAGCCCTGCTTGGCTGCCCGCTGCCCCAGGAGGCGCCCGGCCACCTCAGCTCCAGCAGTGGCCCCCGGGATGGCAGCCCCCACAGTCACCCGCCCCCCGACTCTGGGATCTCCCCCAGCTGCCCTGGCCCAGGCCCGCCCGCGCGGATGCTGCTTGAGGAGGACTCCCATGTGCAGGGGGTCCAGACAGCGAACGGGCTTCGGAGCGGGCCAGACGGGGTGGCCGGGCTGCTGGCCTGGCCAGGTGCAAGCGAGCGGCTCCTGGCGGGGACGAGGTTCCCCTGCCCGTGCCCGCCCTGGTCCGGGGACGGTGGGCGGAGCCCGCACAGGCCCAAGGTGAAGCAGAGAGGCGGAGTCAGCCCCCTCGAGGGCTGGCCACTCCCTGCCAGCTGCTAGGAGCGCGGCTGCCAACCGCTCGCAGCTGCCCCTCCCCAGAGCTGCCCCTCGGACGAAAGCCCCCCCCCACCAGAGATGTGGGGACCCCTGTGGGACGTAGGGAAGGCGGCAGCTGGTCCTAGTCACACTCCTGGGCTCCCGTGGGACCAGGCTGAGGCCGGCCTGGCCCGGAACCCCGGGCTCTGCCCTGTGCCCCGTCCCTAGGGTGCCAGCTGCGAGTCTGCGCCTGCTTCCCTCCCCCTATCCCCAGCTCCCTCCCGACAGCATCCCACCCGAGACTCATGGGGACCCAGGTCCTCGTCTCGGCTCTGCCTCGGGGGCCGGGCCCGGCCGTGCGTGCGTGCGCCCACCTGTAGCACCAGCAGCATCTGCACGATGGCGGGGGGCACGCGGGCGTGGGTGCGGGCCAGCGCGTCCTCCAGCTTCACGCTGAGGGTGATGGCGTTGCGGAAGTGCAGCAGTGCCAGCTGGCGCACCGACGGCTCCTTGCCCTGCGGACACAGAACGCATGCGGCCGCCGGTCACGGGGGCGGGGACCCGCTGACCTGTCCCACGCAGAGCCCTACTGGGCGCTGGGCCTGGCCTACTACGTGCTATCAGGCTCTGCAGGGCCGGCCCTGAGGAAGGAGCTGCCTTATTTCCATCGTGTGGGGGGGAGCAGGCTCTGAGGAGCCGGGGATGGCATGCCTGGCCCTGGTACGGGGGTGGACAGCCTGGGCGGTGGCGAGGGGCCGAAGGGGGTCGCTGCCCCGGCCAGCCGGGCAGTCACGGGGCCCGGGGCCGCTCACCTGCACCGGGTAGAAGATGGCCTGCAGGGTGGGTAGCACGTCGCTGAAGAAGAAGTCCCACGTCTCGGCCAGCGAGTCCAGCAGCTTCTGTCCTATGGGCACAGGAGCCGTCACCGCCCGGCCCGAAGGCGCGGCACCAACCCACGCCCTCCCAGGCCAGACGCCGTCTCCCGTCTGCAGGAGGCGGTGTTCAGGCTGGGTCCCCGGCCCCAGCTCTCCTTCCGGTGCCTCAGTTTCCCCACGAAGATGAATGAAACGCGCCGAACAGGGCCTGGGGCAGAGGAAGTGCTGGTGTGTGTGCTCGCTGCTGCTCCCTCCCCCTGCCCTGGTCCTGCCCACACCAGACCCCACAGGGGCCACACCCAATACCAGTGCACCCCCCCATCCCCTCAACAGGAGCTTCTGCTACTCATCCCGTCTCCTCTCGTCTCATTCACGTGACCACCCCCCCACCCATCCGTCTCCCTCCCCTCGCTCCACTCCCCACCCGCTCTGTCCACCCGACAGGTATTTACAGAATGTCTCTGCGCGGTGCCAGGCCCCACACTGGGGACCCCACAGTCCCTGCCCCGTGGCGGGACGGGGAAGCAGGGCGCTGACCAGCCGTTATGAGGACGATGACACGGGGTCACCTCGCTGGACAAGGGCCTGGGTCCCTGACACCCCAGGGCACCTGAGGGGGGCTCTGGGGAGGCAGGGAGACCATTTCCCACCACAGCAAGGCGCCCGGGGCGGGAGAGGGGAGACGGCGTGACCCGAGCTGATCTAGGGTGGTTGGCCGCACTGACCGGCACCCCTGATGCGGGAGCCACAAAGGGAGGCGGCTGGAAAGCAGGCGGTGCTGCTGGCCCCGAGGAGGAGCGGTGCCAGGACCAGGGAGGGGGCCGCTGAGGGCCCCCGGGCTGGCCCGGGTCCCCCCGGAAACGCCAAGGGCGGACCCTTCAGCCTTCCCGCTGGAACGAGCAGAGTTCGGAGGAGGGGCTGCCCGGTGTAGGAGCCGACGCCCACCTGCCAGCCGACCAGGCACCAGCAGGGGTGAGGCGTGGTGGGCATCTCTGGGGGAGGCGGGGCCTGTGCCCCCAGCCGGTAGGTCTCCAGACTGCACCGCTCCGGTCTGACCGCTGAGGTTTCTATGGGAACGAGAGCCAGACAAGCACCTTGGTCTCTCTGCCCACTTCCTTGCGCGCGGGGCCCCACGCCCTGGGCCGGGAAAGGCCGGTGTTGGTGCTGGGGTCGGGAGGGTGCGGCCTCCGTGCTCGGCGGTCGCGGGCGCTGAGGCTCCGGGCCAAGCAGCCAGCTCCCCGTCCTCCCGGGGGGCCCACGTGGGTCTGCGGCCGGACAGGCGGGTGCTGTGCCCCAGAGGCTCTGCCGGAGCACAAAGGTCCCTTCAGGTCCTGCCGGCGCCAGCAAGAAGCCGCTGTGGCGAGGCCGGTGGTGGGGTGCCCTGGGCGGGGGCCGGTCCACGTCCACCGGGCTCAGGACACCCTCCGGGCCCGGGGCGGGAAGGCCAGGGGAAGTGGATGCTGTCACCCGCGGAGCCCAGGCCCGGCCGCAGCTGCCCGCTGGCCGGCATCTCTGCTGGGGACGGAGGTCGGAGGTGACCGTCAGGCCGCACTGAGCTGGAGCTTTGCTAGCGGGGCCCCGGGGAGCCTGCACCTGAGTCTCAGTGTGGCTCTCTGTAAAAGGGGTGCAGTCACTGTCCCACTGGCACGGGGCTAGGGACAGGTGCTCAGGGAGGTGGCTGTTGCCACGACGACCGGTGGGCCAGGTCCCTGCTGGCACTCAGCAGAGCCCAGGCTGATGCTGAGGCCCAAGCCCTTCTGCCCAGGGGGCAGGTCAGCCTTCCTTTGCCCCGTGCTGAGGGCCGACTCTGAGGCCGGGGTGTCGCCTCAGGACTCAGCCCGGCTCAGGAGTCCCCCGGGACAGCGATGGCCAGGGATTGGCTGCTGGGGGGGTCATCCTGGCTGCAGCCGAGTCCGCTCCCATCAGCCATCGCGCTGAGACCACCCAATGAGGGCCTGAGATGCCTCCCGGGGAGGAGCCTCCACCTCCCGGCTGGCCTCCAGGAGTCACTCTGCTCGGGAGCCCACATTCCAGGCCTCCACGGAGGGGGCGACAGGAGCAGGGGTGCGGGTCCAGGGCGCTCCCCAGCCGCCACCTTGTCCAGCAGAGCTCCGGGGGAGGACATGGCTGGGCCCAGGCGGCAGGCAGCTCCAGGAAGAACTCTCCCTGGGACCCAAGCTGGGTCAGGGGCTCTCCAGACTGTTCTCAGGGGGACAGGCTGGCATGGGCCGAAGGGGGCCACACGTTGTCCGGAACAGACTCTATTCTGAGGCTCTGCTCAAGGGCCACCGTCTCCAGGCAGCCCTCCCGGATTGCCAGTGAAACCGACCCCTTCCCCCTGGCACGCAGCACATGGACGTCCCCACAAGGCGGTACGGCCCCCTCCGTTCCCAGTTCCCCCAGGCCGCTGCGCTGAGGGCTGACTCTGAGGTCTGGGTGTCGGCTCAGGCCTCATCCTGGCTCTGGAGTCCCCACGGACAGCGATGAGCATGTGGATGGAGCCCGACCCACCCCCCAGGCTACGACGGGGACCGAGCCGGAAGGAGGGCTGCCTCTGGGGCCGCATGAGCACGGGCTCCGGGCCTGTCCCCGGGGCCAGGAGGCTGGACCGGGCGGGCACTCCTCGCTGGGTGGCCTGGGGGGCACGGCCGCTGTGGGCAGGACGCCGCCAGCCACACAAAGCTCCCCTTCTCCGCCGGTCCCACTCCCCGGGAATGTGCCGGAATGTGCCGAGTCAGGACAGGGGCCGTGGGCGGGCGTCTCTGCCAGGTGCCAAACCCGCACTGCCCTGTCTGCAGGCTTCAGCCGCCTCCTCCAGGAAGCTGGCCCGGATCCTCCTGGCCCCAAGCGGAGGTCCTTGTGACCTTTCTCAGCTCCTGCCTCAGCAGCTTCACCCACTAAGACTCGGGGGGGAGGGGGCGGAGGAAAGGTGGGGGTGTGGAAGGAACGGGTCACACAGCTCAGAGTGCACCCAGAGCCGCCAGCCCTCCAGGCCCCAGTCTCCTCTGCAAAATGGAGCAACATCCCTTCTCGCCAGGGTTGGAGTGAGGCCTCGAGGAGGCATCGGAGCAGCGGAGAGAGGCGTGTGGACTCAGGGGCTGTGGAGCAGCCACGTGGCCTGGGCGCTCCTGAGCCCCACCGTGACTCGGTTTCCCCACATGTTCAGGGGCTACAACAATAGTCCCTCCTGCACAAGGTTGCGGGGTGACCCAGTGGGTTAGACTCAGGAAAGTGTTTGCAGAACGGGCATGTGCTCTGTGCCCCGTGCAGAGTGGGCGCTCAACAGATGTTCACGGAAGACGAGCTTAGCACCAGCCTGGGCGCAGAAGGCGCCCGCGGAGGCGGATGGGGCGAGCTGGGTGCTCCATCACCTGCCTCTCCCTAAGGAGGCACCCCCTTCGGCTGTAGCCCTAGGGCCCACGGACGCCCGGCTGAGACTCAGGGCCTGAGGAGAGGGTGGCTGGGCAGGAGCTGGCCGACGTGCTGAGGCCTGAGCCGGGCAGAGCCTGCTGGGGCTCCCGGGCCGTCAGAAGGGCAGAGGCGTGTGCTCTGGAGGCAGGCTGGCTGTGGTTCGAATCCCGCCTGCCCTCCTTGCTCGGCCAGGGACAGCTGCCTGCCATCCCTGCCCTGTTCCCGAGCGAGGTCACGGGAACAGAGGCCTCCTGGGGTGGGTGTTCTCATGAAAGAGAACACTCCCAGCCGAAACCGGTGTGGCTCCGTGGATAGGGCGTCGGCCTGAGGACTGAAGGGTCCTAGGTTCGATTCCAGTCAAGGGCATGTACCTTGCTTTCGGGCACATCCCCAGTGGGGGGTGTGCAGGAGGCAGCTGATCGATGTCTCTCTCTCATCGTTGTTTCTAACTTTCTATCCCTCTCCCTTCCTCTCTGTAAATAATCAATAAAATATTATTACAGTGGTACCTCGAGATACGAGTGCCCTAACATATGAGATTTTTGAGATACAAGCCGTCAAGCGAGCGATTTTTGCTTTGAAATACGAGCAGCATTTGAGATAGGAGTCACCTTGCGGATCGGTCGGCTGCACACGACCCACCAGTTTACCGCGACTCAAGCGTCTCATAGTTTCCCACGCCTCAAGGTTACGGAACGAATTAAACTCGTATCTCGAGGTACCACTGTAATAATATAATTAATTAATATAATAATAATATAATTAATAATAAAATAATCAATAAAATAAATATATTTAAAAAAGAGAGAGAGAACACTCCCAGCATGCCTGGCAGCGAGCCCCCACCGGCTCCTCCCCTGGGTGCCAGTGACTGCTTCACCCCCTTTTCCCTCGGGCCTCAAAGACCTGCGTCCCCCCAGGCTGCTGCGGGCCGGGGTGAGACAGGGCCTTCCCCCCAACACCTCTCGGGCCTCCCGGGGAGCAGAGGCTCTCCCCGGTGAGGTCCCCTCCGGAGGTCAGGCCCCAGCCACTGCCCCTGACCATCATCTCTGTCCCTCTGAGCCCTCCTGACGAGGAGGGCCTGGGTCCCACCCACAGCTCCAGAGGCGCGGCCGGCAGTCCCTGGTCCCCACGGGCCCACCTGCCGTGCCCCCTCCCTGGCAGCAGCCACGACGCCCAGCCGCCACGCCAGCCGGCAGCGTGGTCCCCGCGCACTCACCCTCGTAGAAGCGGATCTTGTCCCGCAGGATCACCATGCCCTTCGTCAACAGCTGGTTCTGCAAGGCACACGGAGACGCTGTCACCGCCTGAGGGCGCCCGTGGCTTCCTGGGGGGCGGCGGGGGCCCAGAGGGGAGGGGCTCACGGACATCCCGCCTCTCACCGGCCACAGAGCCTGGCCCTGGGCTCGCCCGGGAGGACACCGACCGCTGGCTCAACCAGGGGTCGTTAGGAGACAGGAGGTGGCCGCAGGGACAACCCGAAAGACAGGTGGCGGATGAGCTGCCGCTGAGCCAGCAGGCAGGCTGCCTTCATGCCCACGGCCACGGGAGGGCGCTGGATCACGCAGGGCCGCGAGAGGGGACTGAGGCTCCATACACCCGGGCCACGAGGTGCACCTGCCCCGTAAGTGGACAGCCGGGGTGCAGACAAAGGGAAGTTACCGGCTATAAAGGGCACGCAGCACCCACACCTGCCACAGCAGGACACGTTGTGCTCAGCGAAGGAAGCGGACACACAGGCCACGTGTGAGGTGAAAGGGGCCACGGGGGAGGGGCATGGGCTGACGATAAAGTCGAAGCTCCCTTGGGGCTGAGGGAACGATCTGGAACTAGCCAGGGGTGAGGTCACAGGACTGGGACCCCCCCGAACACCCCGGAGCTGGGCAGCGGAGTGGGTGCACGGCCCGGCGTGTGAATGACCCTCTGCAGGCCCGCTGCCCGGGTGGGGGACCGGGAGTGCCCAGGGCGGCAGCACCTGGGCCAGGGTGGCCTTGGGGACGCTGGCACCCTCCGTGGCTCAGGGCACTGGGGCTGGGAGGCGACCCGCACGGCCACCGGGGGCTCGGGGGCCGGTCCAGGAGGAGGTGGCCCGTGACAGCACAGCTCCCGAGCCCTGCCAGTGCCAGGCACCGTGCTAGCCCCTCGCCTGAACTTATATCAACCTTCCCCACTGGTGGCGGTGTCGAGGCGGGGAAACTGAGTCAGGAGGAGGCCGAGGCCCCGGAATCTAGTGCTCCATGTGCCTGCCACTGGGGGTAGGTGAGCCCCGGTCCTTTCTGGCCAGCTCAGGAAGCAATCCCAACTGGGCCGGAGAGCGGACCACCCACCTGGAGAATGGACCACCCACCTGGAGAGCAGACCACCCATCTGGAGTGGACCACCCACCTGGGGACCACCCACCTGGCCACCCACCTGGGGACCACCCACCTGGCCAGCAGGACCACCCACCTGGAGAGCAGATCATTTACCTGGGGACCACCCACCTGGGACCACCCACCTGGCCAGCGGGCCACCCACCTGCAGGTACTCGGTGAAGAAAGACCCCAGCTCTGTCTTCAGCAGCTGCCTGCGGGCAGGGGCGGGAGGGGAGAGGGAGGGAGGGGGAGTCAGAGACCATTCACCTCCTAAAGGAGCGTTGAGAGCCGAGGGGAGAACTCGGATAACGGGGCAACGGATGGATGGCCGTCCTGGGCTCTCGTGGGAGCAAAGCTAACGGCCAGTCATGGATTTTTTTTAAAAATATATTTTACTGATTTTTTTACCGAGAGGAAAGGAGAGGGGTAGAGAGCTAGAAACATCGATGAGAGAGACATCGATCAGCCGCCTCCTGCACGCCCCCTACATGCCCTTGACCAGAATAGAACCTTCAGTCCATAGGCCGACGCTCTCTCCACTGAGCCAAACCGGTTTCAGCCAATCATGGATTTGATGCCCAATTAAATTCATTTAATTTATTGGGGCCACAGCGATGGGGAGGGTTTGGGGGGGACAGTCCGGAAGGACCCGCAGGCCCAGGAGGCAGGGGCCTGAGTCCCGGCTCCAGTGACTCGTCCTCTGACCTCGAGTGACCCATGACCACCCCGTGCCTCAGTTTCCTCATCTGTAAAATGGGGTGATAAGATGCCCGTTCCTCAGGCGCTGTGGAGGGTGAGGCATGGGGAGCGCAGGGCAGGCGGCTGGCACAGAGCGAATTTTCCAAAGAAAGGCACGCTGTGAGCCGACAGCTCCTGCACTTCGTTTTGAACTCGATAAACAGAGGCGCGGCCAGAGGTTGAGCGTTGACCCCCAAACCAGGTCACGGTTCTCACAGTCAAGGGCGCACGCCCGGCTCCATACCCGGTGGGGGGTGTGCAGGAGGCAGTTGATGTTTCTATCTCTCCCCCCACCACTCCCTTCTTCTCTTAAATCAATAAAAAAACACATTTTTAAGAAGACGTACTGCACTACGTGCGGGCGATACCGTGGTGGATAAAAAGATGATCTTTATCCAAACAAGAAAAGAAGTTCGCCCCAAACAGCTCCCTCCCCTGACGTCTCCCTGCTTCCTGGATAAGGATCACGGGGCCGTCCAGGGGGTCCTAGGGCCCTGGGGTGCATCTCTGCCTCCCCTACCCCAGACACACGCTCCGGAGGGAGCCCCTGTTCTATCCAGTCCCCAAGGGCTGGTGACGAGGGCGTGGTTGGTGTGACAGTCGCCCCCCTCCCACAGTGTCCCCCCTCCCACTTCGCTGCTGATGCTGTGGAGGGGGAGGGTGCAGACACCGCGGGAGGCTGGTGCCGGGCGAGGTGCTCAGGAATTCGGAAATATCTCCCCGTCCTGTTGTTTCAACAGCCGGTTCTCCAGGCTGGCCGCAAACCCTGCTCCTGGAGCAGAGGCATCTGGGGAACACAGCTGCGTGGGCCGCCCTCCCCCCGACACCCCTGGTGGCTGCTGTGGCCCCCGCCCCCGGGCGGCCAGAAAAGCCTGAGGAAAGCTGGGGGGTCACAGGTGGGCCTCGCAGGCTTGCCCACCCCCCGTCCCTGCCTGGGTCTGACTGTCTACAGGGGCCGCTCAGCTGTCTTGCTGGGGGTGGGGGGAGGCCGGTACCCCTGTCTATTCCCACCCGGAGCTCAGCGGGGCGGAAGGGGCAGCACAGAGGCAGCCCAGGCCTCCTGTCGCCGCTCGCTGTGTGGCCCTGGGAAAGTCTCTGCACCTCTCTGAGCAGCGGCCGCCTCCACCAACACCCAGCGCCATGGACACCCCGGAAGCCAGTCCTTGACTCCTTCCGAGGCCTCAGGAGAGGCGGGCGATCTAGGAACGCCACTGGCTCGCACACTGGGCAGGGGGCCCCTCTTTCACGGGAGAAGTGCCTCTCCAGACGCTCGGTGTCGGCGGGGAATGTGGGTGCTGTCTGAGCCTGACCAGATGGCCTCTGGAGGAGGGCGGGGGGTGGGGTGGGGTGGGGAATGGAGGCCAGAGCAGCGCCCAGGGCCCCTGGTGGTCCTGCGTCACAGCTCCCAGGGTGGAGCCTCCGGGGGTGAGGCTGGTGAAACTGAGCTGGGGCCTCCCCCACCCCCCGGCATAGCCCTCCCGCCCCTCCCAGACCCGGCCCGGGCCCGGCAGCTCACCTGACGCCCTCGTTGAGGCTGAACAGCTCCTGGTCCGGCAGCCCCTTGCGCTGGAAGACGGCGATCACCCCGTTGTGGATGCTGCGTGGGGGAGACAGGAGCGCTGGGCCCAGACCCCGGGACCCCCCTAGCCCCCAGGGGCCTCATCTCCACAGCAGCCTTCCTGCTCAGCTCGGGGAGCAGGCGGCCGGCCAGAAGCAGGGAGGGGCTGTCCCGGTGGGAACCTGTCCTCACCCGGACCTCAGTCCTCACCTCAACCCCGAGGTCCTGCACTCCGCCCGTCACCCCTCCAAGACGTCCTGGGTACCCCGCCCCCCACTCTGCTTCCCTGCTGCCTGGGCTCCTGGGCCCTCCCAGCCCCCCTCCCCCACCCCTGGCTTCGCAGCCTGAGCAGCAAGGTGCCCGGGCCCGTGCTGTCCCCCTCCCCGAGCAGCAGACCCGGGGTCTGCACCAGCCCAGCGGGGGGTGGGGGGGGTTGCCCGCAGAGCTGTCTGCTGCCCGGGCCCCCCTCTTCCATCCACCTGGCTCCTGCCTCCGATCCCAGGTGGCCCCAGCTTTGGTGGTTCTGCGGGGAATGGGAGGTCGGAGAAGCTGGCTTCCGCCGCGGTTACACGCGGGCGCAGGGCCGGTGGCTCATGCCTGTGCCCAGGGCTGGGCTCAGAGAGGTGGCGGGGAAGCGCCTGGTGAGGTCCGTCCGACTCCTCACCCGACAATCCCACTGCCCGCCCCTGCCCGCTGGGCATCTGCTCCTTCTCTCCCTTCCACCCGGGTCCTCCTCGCTGGCCTGGCCCTGCCCCCGCAGCCGCCCCCTCATCCGCGGCCAGTCATTCCCTGCCGGCACCCACTGCCCAGCAGACACGGCGAGGCCTGGACCTGGCATTGGAGGCTCCTCAGGAGGGACCCCTCCTGAATGCCTGCGCCCTACACTCCGATCCCCAGTGCCTGTCGGGGAGCCAGGCTGTCCTCCTGCCGTCTGACAGGCAGGCAGCTGTGCGGATCGGGGCCTGGGCTCCGGGGCCACGGCCTCCAGGAAGCCCCCCACTCCCCGCCTCCCGGGGTGGATGCACGTCCCTGCCCTCCGCCGATCCCTTCCTGTGAGTCCCCCCGCTGGCCACACGCTGAAGCCCACCACCGACGGCCTGCGTGACCTGGGGAGCGGGGTCAGCGGACACATGGCTGCTCACACCGCAGGGCGGGCAGGGCCGCCTGCTCCTGGCGCCCCAGCTGCCTTCCCAGCCGCACGGCCTGGCTGCCCACTTTCCAGACCAGGAGACTGAGGCTCCGAGAGGCCACGCCCCCATGGGAGCCGCCCAGCTCGCCCCTTCAGCCCCTGCAGGCAGCGGCCTGGGCAGGTTCTGGCTGAGGCCCTGCAGGGGAGGGATGGACAGGCAGGGCCCGCGTCCTGGTGGGTGAGAGTCTGAGCGCTGTGCGCATGAGGGGGTGTGTGTGCCCGCTTCTGGCTGATCCCGGCTGAGCCAGGCGCCCGGATGCTGTCACCCGCTCCTCCGGGCCTGGCGTCAGAAGGCTGCGAGTCACATGTCCAGGGACGTGCGGCCTCTGCCGTGTCCTGTCCGTGAAATGCGGGTCTTGCGTGTGCCCGCCCGCAGCCGTGAGGATGGAACGCCGGCCTGGCGGGGGCTCAGCCTCAGGCTGGGTCACGGCCGGGATCTCGGCACCCAGCCCCCCTCCACAGCCTGAAACAAAGGGCCAACTCGTGGGAAGTCCATGGCCACTGAGCAGCCAGCTGTCCCAGGGCAGCGCCCCTGGAATGAATCCGACAGCTGAGACTCACTCTCAGCCTGTGGGGGCTGCTGGGAGCTTGCGCGGTGGGTGGGGGGAGACATGGTGCAGGCGGCCCCACCCAGCCCCTTGCAAGCTCAGAGGGGCCCCCAAGTCCCCGCTGGGACCCCAGGCAGATGGAGCCCGGGGGCCGGGGGAGGGGGTCTCCGAGGCCTCAGCCACCCCCAGGCCCGGCCCTGCTGTTCTCGGGGACCTCCGCTTACCAGCCTCTCTGTACCCCCTTCCCTCAATCCAGGGGTGGCGAATGCCCGGCTCGCGGGCCCCAGGAGGCGCGAGAAATCACGTGGCCTGGCCCTCGGACAGCTGGCTGCCCAGTGGCCATGGCCTTCCCACGAGTTCTCTTTGTTTCAGGCTGTGGAGGGGGGCTGGGTGCCGAGGTCCTGGCCGTGACTGAACCTGAGGCCGGGCCGGGCCAGGCTGGCGTTTCATCCTCACGGCTGCGGGGCCCACACACGCAGGCATTTGGGGCGCGCTGTTCAATGTCTGGCCAGACATCGCAGGCCAGTGCTGAAGCTGAACCATTGGCATGGCCCTCGAAGGATGTTCTAAGCATCCACATGGCCTTGGCAGAGAAAGGGTGCCCCCGGCTCTAACCCTTCTGGGGACCCTTGCCCACTCCAGTCCCCGGCAGAGGTGACCCTACCCCGTGTGGCTGTGGGTGGCCGGGCTGCCAGACCCTCAGGGGTCTGGGCCTTCTGTGACCCTTGTACCACCTCCCCTTCTGCCTCAGTGGCTTTCCATCCTCCTCCCTCCTCGAAGCCTTCCGACCCCCAAGAGGTCAGGCCCCTCTGCTCTCTCCCGGGTGGGGAGAGCATTCACCCCATCTCCTGCTCGGGGAGGGGGTCTATTGGCTAACTGTTTAGCCCCCTCCACCCCCCACTGCACTTGCCTTCTGTCACCTACTGTCTGCACAGCCCTGAGCTCTCACCCACGGCCACTTCCAGCCCCAACCCCCCAGGCTGGCTCAGAGGGGTGTGGTTTAAACCCAGCCCTCTCTGTGCCTCAGTGTCCCCATCCACACAATGGGACTGGAGCAGAGCCCCTGAGGGGCGATGGGCCCGGCGCCCTGCGGCTGTGACACGGTGAGGTGAGGGCCAAGAGGCTCTGGCCTCCGCTCTGTGGTTCCCCAGTCTCTCCCTCTGACCAGCCCACGAGGTGGGGCTGTCACACCCACAGGCTGCAGGCGGCCCCCCAACATCACACCCAGCCTGGAGCCCGGGCCACAGCCCTCCCCGCCCTGCCCCGCCCACACGTGGCGGTGGGGGATGGGGGTGGGGTGGGAGGAGGGGGACAGGCATGACCGACTGCTCCTTCCCCTTCCCTTTTCTCTCCACGGTGGGTAAACAACCAGCCTTGCTGAGCCCCTGGGGGAGGAGGGGGGAGCGGAGTGGGGAGAGGAAGGGGGAAAGGAGGGGGAGAGGCCCTCATGTGACTTGTCCTGCCCCCAAAACAGAAGTGAAACCCCAGAGGTCCCGGTGCGGTGTGGTGGCCGCTGAGACCAGAGGCGGGCAGGCCCAGCGGGGCAGGGCCAAGGTCACGGGCAGGGGCCTCCCCTCGGGAGCTCCCCCACTTCCTCTCCCCCCCCCCCCCCGCCTCCCTCCAGCGGCTGCCCTTGCTGGGCCTCCCTTTGTAGCACAGGAGACAGGGCCACCTCCCAGCCTCCTCCCAGGCACTGATGGGCACAGGGCAGACCTGCCACTGAGGCTGCTGGGACAGGCCTGCCCAGGACTGGGGGAGGTGAGGCTAACTGGGGATCTGGGGGCACCAGTGGCGCCCTGGCCTGGGTGGAGGCTAGTGTGGGACTGTGAACAAGCGAGCGGCTGGGACCCAGCTGGGCATCGCCTCTCTGTGTTGCCCACCTGCCAGGCCGAGAGTGAGCGGGTGGGGGCCACCCTAACATCGCCTCTTGTGGATCAGGCCCAGGTACATCCGGGACCCCTGCCCTTCCCGGGGTCCCTCCCCTGCTCTGGACCCGCCTCCAAGGCCTTTGCTCACACCCTCCCTCCACCACAGCCTCCCCTTCCATCCTCCCTCTGTCCACAGCTCCCCTCTCCTCCTCCCTCCACCACAGCCTCCCCTCCCCTCCTCCCTCCACCACAGCTCCCCTCCCCACCTCCCTCCACCACAGCCTCCCCTCACCTGCTCTCTCCACCCAGAGCCTCCTCTCCTCCCTCCCCCCACAGCCTCCCCTCCCCTCCTCACGGCTGCTCTCACTCGGATCCCGGGTCCCCCTCAGAGACCTCCATGACGACACGGGGCCACTGGATAATCCCCCGCCCGAGGCTCCTTATCACACCCGAAGCCCCCTCTGCCCCGCAGCATATGTGTCCACAGGTGCCGGGAACGTCCGGGGTCACCGCTCTGCTGACCCTCTGCAGGCCGCCATGGAGGGGCAGGGGGCTCGGGACCTGGGGCCTGGCCCAGAGCGAGGAGGGGGTGGACAGGCCTCAAGCCCCCCTCCCCCGCCCCCACTCAACCAACTGCTCCCCTGGAGGCTCCCCTCCTCTGGCCGCCCCGAGACCCCCGAGACCCCCGAGCGCCGGCTCTGGAATTAGCCGGGGGCGGTCCCGGGACTCTCCGAGCCTCATCTGCAAAACGGGGGTCCCACGCCCCACCTGGAGTTATTTCGGGATGCAAGGGGCTCCCCGCACCTGAGTCTGGGTGTTTGGCTGCTCAGCCTGGCTGAGGTCTGGTGGGGGCACTGTGGGGGTTGGGCCCGGTCCCCTCCAAGACCAGGGGGGCCGCTCGGGCCTCGGCCTCGGGAGCCTCAGGATCTCACGCATGTCCTTGGGCAGTGGCTCCCAGTCACACCCAAGCACCAGCCTTGGGGGCGGGTCTATAGGGAGAGTGACAGATGTCACCCGCACCCTGGGGGAGGGGGACCTACACTCTCCCCGGCTCCTGCCTGGCTCCGACCTCCATTCTAACCTCTAGGTGGGGCAGGCACTGGGCTCTCCAAACCTTAGCCCTGGGGCAGATCCAGGCCTGGCAAGGAGCCGGGCATCCCGATGGTTAGTGCCCTCTGCCCCAAACGCAGGTGTGGGGGACCAGCGTTGGGGTCTGGGGAGCCCCTTCCATCCTCATCTCAGAACATGACCTTCACGGAGCTGGAGCCCCCCAAAATGCATGGGTCCTGACCTTGCTGGGGGGGGGGGGTGGAGGGCATAGGGGACTCCAGGTGGGAGCAGCAGGCCAGCCTTCTAACCTCCCTGCCCAGCCTCTCGGTGCCCCAGCACTGGGCCGGGCACCAGGAGACCCCATCCCACAAAGCAGCGAGGAAACCACTTCCGACAGCTCTAGAGGACGGTCTGCAGGGGCGGCCTGGGGGCCTGGCACCCCCTATTTTCCCCCCCATCACTCAGGCATTTCTGCACACAGACAGGAACAAATGCACGCAGGCCACCGGCGTGTGCGATGGGCACTCAGGTGGCATCCACCCTGCGCATCCCTGGCTGGTGGACTGGCACCCTGCGTACCTCCCGACTGCCCCACGCACCCACAGCCCGGCTCAGCCCAGCGCCAGCGAGTGAACAAGTGAGTGAACGAGTAAATGAGGGGCTGAGCCAGGCCTGGAGTGATGGGGCCGCCGGTCAGGGATCCCCAGATTCCCCGGAGCTGGCGGGGCAGGGAGGACCCGCCCTCCTTGATTCCGGTCTGGCCCCAGAACCCCCAGAACAGCGGTTCTCCACCTTCCTAAGGCCACGACCCTTGCATACAGTTCCTCATGGGGTGGTGACCCCCCACCATGAAATTTTGCTACTGTGATGCATCGTGATGTAAATATCTGCATTTTCCGATGGTCTGAGGCGACCCGTGAAAGGGTCGTTCGACTCCCAAAGGGGTCGCGACCCACAGGTTGAGAACCGCTGCCCCAGAAATGTGTTGTTTGGATCACCCAGTGTGTGGGGACGGGTGACTGTGGCCCCAGCACATGAAGGCGGCGCACAGGTAAAAGGGGGGTGCATCTTGGGCTCGAAACGAGGAGGCCGCTAGCAAGTGGGCCCCATGAGGCCGTCCTGCCCGCGGCTCTTGTGCTGTGGGCCTGGCGGGGGCCCTGCCCCATCGGCCTCACTCAGGGACCTGGCAGCGGGGAGCGGGGGGCACTCTGCTCCCTTCTTGGCGCGGTCCCCCCTCTGCCCGGGGAGGAGAGGACTTGCTCTGCCATGTCCTATGTGAGCCCGTCTCCAGGGCCCCGTGTCCCCTCTGTACCTCTAAACTGGGAGGGGGGAGGGAGATTACCCCCCTCCCTGGGCTATGCTGGTGGTGAGTGAGCTCAGGGCCATGAAGGCGTCTGGCACACGGGGTGGGAGGGCAGGAGGGCGGGGTGGCTGCCTGGGGCTGTGGGCGCTGCTATGGGGTGGGAGTGGGGGGTGGGGGTAGGAGGAGGGACGGGTTCCTCAGCAGCCCGCCAGGCCCAGGAACAGATGGGCCGAGTTCTCAAGTTCCCGTGAGCAAAAATCGGCAGAGGGACCCAGGTGACCTCTCAGGGGAGACGCCAAGCTGACCGCAGGGCGCCCCCTCCTTTGTTTGGGGGACACCCAGTAGGGCTGACCACGAAGGGTGCAGCTCAGAAAGCTCAGGAGCCAGCAGATTCCCGAGGAACCTTCCCCAACCCCAACCCTACAGGCAGGCGCACCCCGACAGGGGTCTGGGCCTGAGTTAGGAGCTCCAGGGGACCCACTGCGTGCCAGGCAGGTGCCGGGGGGCATTCACACCCACCTTCACACTTCATCCCCACAGCAGCCCGTTTCAGGGGTCAGGACCCTGCGAACCCGAGAGGTGAAGCCACTTTCTCAGGGCCACACCCACCGCAGGCGAGAGGCAGAGCTGGAGGTCCCTTAAGGCCGCCCGGCTCCTTCCGGCACACCCCAGCGGAGACCCACGGAGGGGCTGGGCCCGTCTCCCCGATTCCGGGAGAGGGGACGCCCTCAAAGACGGTGCACGGCCATCGGGTCAGGGGGACACTCCCCAACGGCACAGTCCTTCCCGCGCCGTCTCTGCGTGGGGTCCCGGACGGAGGGAGGTGCGAGCCGGGGACGGAGGGGGAAACCGAGGCAGAAGCTCCAGCCCTCAAGCCGTTTGCCACGTGGTGGTGGTGGTGGTGGTGGAGAGGGGCGCCTGGGGGCATGCACAGAGCCAGGGCCCCCCGCCACCATGCTCGGGAAGCCGGGCCAAGCCCGCAGCTGGAGGCACAGCTGGCCAGATGTCACGGCCAGGCGGTGTGTGTGTGTGTGTGTGTGTGTGTGTGTGTGCTGCGGGTCCTGGGGGTCCCCATCCACAGCCCCCCCACCCCCCAGCAGCCTCGCGCTGGTCCCCCCTTTTCCTGCTGGTGAAGAGGTCTTGTGTTTGCAGGAATGCATCCCCCTAAGCAAACCCCCCTGCCGCTTCCCGGAGCCCAGCCCGGCCGGGCTCTTCCAACAGAGCTGGGGTGGAGGGGTGCCCCCAGGCCCCCAGGCCCGGGTGGGGGTGGGTGGGGTGGGGTGGGGAGGGTGATCCCAGGAATGCCGGGCAGCGCGGCCGCACCCCGCGGGCGGGCAGCTGGGAGGCCGGGGCCCCCCGCGCGGGGGGGAAGCGCAGGCAGGAAGCGCCCCGGGCAGAGCGGCCCCTGCGCCCCCTGCGCCCCCTGCGCCCCCGGCCCGGCTGCGCGCGGGGGACCGGGAGCGGGACTTCCCGCCGCCCTCGCTCCCGGGGGCGCGGCGCGGGGACCCGGGGGGACCTGGGGGCGAGCGGGCCCGCCCTCCCCGCGCCCCCCGCACCCCTAGGAGCCGCCAGGGGCCCCTGGAGACCCTCGGGGACCCTCCGGATCCGCGGGGCCCGGCCCCTCCGTCCCGGGAAGGCGCTGCCCGCCACTTCCCGGTGGGCCCAGCGCTGGGCGCGGCGGCGCCCGCAGCCTCGCGCTCTCCGGCCCATCGGGGTGCAGGGTCCCCCCTCCTCCGGCTCTGGGGGGCTCTGGGGGGCCCCCGGGCGCGGCCTCACCTGTTCCAGGTGGCGTTGGCGCAGGCCCGGCGCTGCTGGGTGCCCCGCTCCTCCGCGGCGGCGGCGGCGGCGGGCGGCTCTCTCTTGCCCAGGTCCCTGAGGCTGGGCGAACTCATGAACTTGAGCCTGCGGAGAGTCCGCATCGTCACCCCGCGCCCTGCTCCCTGCGCCCCGCACCGCGCGCCGCGGGGCACCCACCCCTGCCCGCGCCCCCTCCTCCCCGGGCCGGCGCGGCGCTCCCTACGAGGAAACTTGGGAGCGAGCAGGAAGCCGACCGGCCCCACGCCTCCGCCCCGGGCCCGGCGCCGGCCGGCCCCGCGGGTTAATCATTGCTCCGGGCGGCGGCGGCGGCGGCGGCGTGGAGCGCCCGGGGCAGCGCGGACCCGGCGCAAACAGAGGCCGGGGGCGGGGCCGGGGCGGAGGGGCGGGGCCGGGGAAGAGGGCGGGGCTGTGCGGAGCGAGAGGGGGCGGGGCCGGGGCGGAGGGGCGGGGCTAGGAGCCGGGAGCGGAGCGGGGGAAGAGGGCGGAGCTGTGCGGAGCGAGACGGGGCGGGGCCGGGGCGGAAGGGCGGGGCCAGGGGCGGGGCCGAGTAAGAGGGCGGGGCTGTGCAAAGCGGGCCGGGGCGGGGCCGGAGCGGAGGGGCGGGGCTAGGAGCCGGGAGCGAGCGGGGGAAGAGGGCGGGGCTGTGGGGAGCGAGACGGGGCGGGGCCGGGGCGGAGGGGCGGGGCTAGGAGCCGGGAGCGGAGCGGGGGAAGAGGGCGGAGCTGTGCGGAGCGAGACGGGGCGGGGCCGGGGCGGAAGGGCGGGGCCAGGGGCGGGGCCGAGGAAGAGGGCGGGGCTGTGCAAAGCGGGCCGGGGCGGGGCCGGAGCGGAGGGGCGGGGCGGGGGGCGGGGGGGGAGCGGGTGAAGAGGGCGGGGCTGTGCGGAGCGGGACGGGGCGGGGCCTCGAGCTGCGGGCCAAGCCCGCGCCTCCACCTCTAAACCCAGGTCAGTCCAGTCCCCTCCCGGTGGCGCTGGACCTGCTCCAGCCCGAGGCCACACGTGCCCGCAGGAAACAGCCATGCACGGTGGGCACAAGCCCTGCCCCAGCGCCCGCCCCGCCCCGCCACTGAGCACGTGTCCACACGATGCTCAGCGACTCCTGACCCCCGGCCCCCCCAGAACTCCCCCACTCCGCAGGGTCACCCCCTCTTCCCGGCCCCGCCCCCCCACAAAGGCTGTGCTCACAGCAGAGGTGTCTGCGGTTCCCAGGAAAACATGCAAAGCCTTCACCGCTCAGGTGCCTCCGGCCAGCACCCCGCCCACCCTGGCCACGCTGACCGGCCTCCTCTGGCCTGGACGAGCTGCTGGAGTGGGGGGCCGGGGGAGTCAGGAGTGGCTTCCCCAGGGGACAGACAGCTCAAGCTGGGGCTACAATCCCTGCCCACCCCCCTCCCAGGTCCCTTGGGACCCCATCAGAGGGGGCTCCCGACCAGCCTCCCTCCAGGAGTCATCGTTTCCCCTTTCCCGGTTGAAGAAACCGAGGATCCCACCATGAAATGACTTGCCCGTGTCGTACGGTCAACGCATGACCACGCTGGGTCTAGCCAGGCCGCCTGCCTGCCCATAGGGCACAGACCCTCCCTCCTGCCACACACACACAGGTTCACCCACCTGCCCTGCTCCCACCTCCAGGCGGCAGGACAGCGGTGTGGCCCTGGTCGCCCTCCCGAAGCTGTGCCCAGCGGAGCGGGTCCCGGTGCCAACAGCGCCGGCCCTGTGTGTTCCCCTGAACGCTCCCCCTGGGCATCAGCGGGGGGAGGAGGGGCTGACCCCACACTCTCAGCATGAGGACGCCAAAAGCCCCCCACCCCATGTTGTACAGAAGAGGGACACCGAGGCCCAGAGGCCACTGGGTCCCCTCTCCCAGAGTGCCTGCCTCTGACACCCCACCCTAGATGGTGGAACCAAAACAGCGGGTCCCTGGGAGGGAGGTTCCATACCCCGGGGCGGAGGTGGCCACCTCGTGTGACGCCGTGTAGGGCGACATCATGGCTCCCCCTCGGGCAGGAGCCTGCACCTCAGTGAAGGAGGCCGTGGGGGGAGTTTGCCCAGGCACAGCCGGGAAGCTGAGGGGCTTCTCTTGTGGCTCCGGGAGCCGGGAGCGCCCCTTCAAGGCGAAGAAGAGTCTTGTGAGAAGACACTGTCCCGTTCAAACCAAACAGCACTTCCTGAGCACCTACTACGCGCCAGCCGTGACCCTCGTCCTAGGGAGGCAGAGTCCCCGCTGACCAACTCGGGGGCTCTGAGCCAAAATCCAGGGCGTGGCCACTGTTCCCAAAGCGGCCGCCCCAGGGCTGAGACCGGGTGACCTCTCACCTTCACCCACTCACAACCCCAGGGTGGGGGGGCTTCTCGCCCCAAAGGGGACATCTGTGATGCTGCTCCCTCTCCACCTCCACGGTCACCTCTCCAGGCGGTGCTGATGGCATCTGGCCGGGATGAAACACACCTCTGCCCCCCACCAACCCCCCCCTCCCGGGCCACACGGGGTGGTAGACAAGCCTTTCGTTCTCAGGTGGTCCGAGAGGTCCTTGCGGGGCATCCCTGTGGGTTCTCATGGCCTGGTGACCAAGCCCAAAGCCTGCCGGCCTAGAAGGGGCCTTCCCGCCTGCGCCCTCCCCCCCACCCTCACCAGCCCTGGGGTGTCTTTCAGCGAAGGTGGCCTCCCTGCCCCTCCCCTGCCTGCCTTTACCAGGGAGGAGGCTCAAGGTTGCCCTCTAGTTACTCGCCATAAGCCACACTGTGGTGACTTCTACACCCCGGTGCCCCCATGCAGTAAGCACGCAGTAGGTATGCAGTAAGCGCCCAGTAAGCACCCAGTAGGCACTCAGTAGGCATGCAGTAGGTACGCAGGATTGGTTGAGTGGCTGGATAAATACCTGTCTCACGGGAGGGAGGGATTAGACCAGACTGGTACCCCCCCAGGACAGACGGAGACAGAACAGGACGCTGCCCCTGGCCAGGTGGGATGGGGTGAGAGGCTCTCCTGGGCTGGAGGCGGGCCTGGGGGAGGCAGGCCGGCTCTGGCTCCCATCAGCTGCCGGGTGGGAGGGGGGCCCCACTGGCCTGCGGGCTGGCTGCTCAGATAAGAAACTCTGGGGAATGCAGGAGCAGGAGGAGGGAGGAGGGGGAGCCAGAGGAGGGAGGGGGTTTGGGTGGAAAGGGGGTGGGGTGCAGCAAGGGTCTGGGGGAGGTGGGCCGCAAGGACTTCCAGAGGTGGGAACGGCCCAGGGCTTAAAAGCCACCCAGTCAGAGTTCAGGAATGAGCGGTGTCGCCAGGCCCAGCAGTCCACACCCCCCAGCCCAGGGCCCGGAGCGGCGGGGGACTCCGTTTGGGGCTGTGGCAGGCAGAGGGACACTGGGGTGGGGGTGGGTGGGGGTGACAGCCCAGGGGAGCAGCCAGCCCCCCGGGCCACCGCGTCCGGGCAGAGGCCAGGAGGGGCCAGAGCCATCACAAACCCGGGAGGAGCCGGCCTGGCAGAGCCCAGGGCCAAGTCCAGCCCTGACTCATTCGGCGCCGCTGGCCGCGTGGGGGAGGGGCCCCCCGGGCCGCCGAGCCCAGAGGCTGAAAGGAAGCCCTGCCGGCTGCTTCCCCAGCGGCGTCAGGTGACCGGGCCGCGGGCCGGGCCCCACGTGACGGCCCTCCCTGCTCGGCTGCCCCCGCGGGCAGGCACGCAGCTCCCGGTGCCCGGTGCCCACCGGCCCGCCTTCACCGACAGGGCCTTCCGGGCCTGGGAAGCGAGGGAGGGGACTGAACAGCCATAGGGAGGGGTGGCCCGGGGCAGGACAGGGAAACGCTCTCTGACAGGAGAGAGGGGGGCCAGGGGGACCCATTCACGTCCCCCCCAAAGCTGCCTGAGCGAGGCCCTGCGTCCCCACCTCAGGGTGTCAGGAGCAGGCACAGGGCCCGGGCCGCCAGCAGGACCCACCGTCCCCTGGGCTCGTCCCTCTGAAGGGAGAGGGAGCCCCCAACCCCCAGGAAGCCAGACTTGGGGTCAGGCCTGTCAGACGGGTGAGGTCCAGGGCTAGACTCCTGTCGTGCCACTGGCTGCCCCGAGAGAGAGCCTGAGGGGCCAGGAGACCCCGAGAGCCTTTCAAGGCCACACGCGGCCTGTGGACGGGGCGGCTGAGACAGCGACCCTGGCATCCGACGGCTGTGAGGGCACCGAGGCCCGGCCAGAGGCTTCGCCCTCACCCGTGCTGGCACCTGCCGGCCGGCCTGGTTCCCGCGGGGACCAAGAATCGGGGTCCTCGGAGCCAGGGCATCTTAGGGGCCCTGTGCCCTGGCCTCTGCAGACCCTGAGCCCCGTACCACCGTCCGCTCTGTGTGTCTTACAGGGGGGCAGCCTGGAGCGCGGCTCTGCGCCTCCAGCCTGTGTGTGAGGGTGGGGGTGGGGAGGAGGGCAGATCGAGGCCTCCTCTGGTCCTCGGCACGCGGCCGGGTGGGGTGTGAGACGGAGAGACTGAGCTTGGGAGGTCAGAGTCGGGTCCAGGCAGAAGCCAGCGGCGGCACGCGCAGCGGGAGAGACTGTCCCCCGCCCTCTCCCTCCGGCCAGCAGTGGCTTCAGCCCTGCCCACCCCTGGGCACTGCCCGCTCTGAGGGGCACTTCTGCCCCCTGGTGGTGGGGCCCGGGGTGCCCCAAGCTGATGGGCAGGCCCTCCCTCGGGCTGGGGACACCCAGGGCTGGGCTCAGCGGTGTGCCAGGCACGCGGGCCCCCTCTCATCCCTGCTCTGGGATGGACAGGGATCGTTCCACACCTGCCCCCGGGGTGGGGGGTTGAGACAAGTCATGTGTCATGGGGTGCAGGCCGGCTCCCACACGGAGGACAGCTCGAGTCTGCCAGGGCCCCTGCCAGAGCAACCCTGAACAAACAGCAGCCGCGGTTTCTTTAATCAACATCATGAAGAGAGGCAGCAGCTGGCAGGATGCGAGGCAGGGGTGGGTGGGTGTAGGGGAGTGGGAGGAGGGCAGGAGGGGAGGAGGGAGGGGAGAGCCAGGCCACCACCAGGGCCCCCCCCAGCCTCCTGTCCAGAGAATGGCCGCCGCCTGCCTGGGCTGCTCGAACACGAGCTGGATGCACTGGCCGAGTAGCTCATGGGTTAGAGCACCCTCCCAATACACCAAAGTTGTGGGTTCGATCCCTGGTCAGAGCACATATAAGAATCCACCAATATCCTCTCTGCATGAAGAAATAAGTGGAGCAACAAATCTCTCTGTCTGTCTGTCTGTCTCTCCCCTCCCCAATAAAGGGGAGAAAGGCGATCTGCCTGCTGGGCTGAGTCCTGGGGCTTCTACTCCTGTTGGGGGTAGAGTTGTGTTCCCCACAAAAGACATGCCGGAGTCCTGACCCCCATACCTGGAATGGGACCCTATTTGTGTGTTAAAAAGATTATCTGTATTGATTTCAGAGAGGAAGGGAGATGGAGAGAGAGAGAATCATGGACCGGCTGCCTCCTGCACACCCCACACCGGGGATGGAGCCTGCAACCCGGGTATGCGCCCTGACGGGAAACCAAACCCTGACCTCCTGATTCCTAGGTCGACACTCAACCACGGAGCCACGGAGCCACGCTGGGGGCGATGTGACTCTACTTGGACTTAGGGGTGACCAGCTGCGGTGAGATCACCCTGCATCCAATGAGAGTCCGCAGAAGAAGGCCACGCGGGGACACGGACACGGGCACGGAGGGAGGACGCCAGGTGCAGAGGGAGGCGGAGGCTGGAGCCACGCGGCCGGAAGCCGGGGTGGCCAGCCGCCTCCAGGGGCTGCAGGGTCAGGGCCTCCGACCTCAGCCCCGACTGGGAGGAAGGAGGTTCCCACGTGAGACGCCGGGACACTCTTTCCCCAGACGGCCTGCTCTCCTCCCGTCCCCACCCCTCCCCACCCCCCGCCCAGGGGGGGGCCTGGGCGTCCGGCAAACCCCCGTGTGGCAAGGCCCAGCCGGTGGGCAGGCCGCAGGCTCCCGCCTGCCCAGCTGCCCCCTGTCCCGCAGGAGCGCGCGGGCTCCGGGAGTCGGGGAGTCAGTGGGGAGCAGCCCGCCCTGAG
The DNA here is from genome assembly GCA_011751065.1 of Lasiurus cinereus. NCBI lineage: Eukaryota > Metazoa > Chordata > Mammalia > Chiroptera > Vespertilionidae > Lasiurus > Lasiurus cinereus. Next base: position 255,544 of record JAAGEH010000093.1, on the reverse strand, counting down.
CCCCGACAGCTGGCCGCGCTGTGCGGCGCCCGCACCGCGCCCTCGCCGAGCAGACAGGCGGGGTGAGGCCACCAGGGCAGAGATGGTGGAACTGGGCTCGCCTGGCGGCTTTCTAGTCTCCCCAGGCACCTTCTTGGCGCGCAGCCTTTTCTTAGAGGAATGGATCCCTGGAAAGAGGGAGCGGCTTCGGGTACCGCACTCACCCGGCCAGGGCAGCCCCGGGAGGGCGCCTGAGGGCTGAGGGCACAGGGCAGGCTGGTGCCCCTCACCAACTCCCTCCCCCCTCCCTCCCTCGCCACCCCCCTCTCTCCTCTCCCCAAAGCACTCCAGGTGCCAGCCATGCCCAGCCCGAGCCGGTGGTGAGCGGGGCGAGGTGGGACCACCTCGGCCTGCCTGTTGACTGTAAACACAGCCCGGCGCCCGGTGAGGGTGCTGAGGGTGCAGTTGGCCGCCTGCCTCTGCCCAGTGCTGTGCGTGGCTCACCGAGCCGGGGTCCGCTCGCCACCCCTGGTTCTGCGGGAACGCGGCCCAGCCCGTGAAGGGACAGACTCACTGCAGGAGAAACCGCTCCTGGGAGTCTCCCCATGTGGGCGGGGGTCCCATCTCCCCACGGGGAGAGAGGTACCCCTTCCTGTCCAGCCGGCCTGGCCCACACGCCCGCACCGAAATCTTGCCAGCTGGACCCTCATCTGCATCCCAGATGAGGTGTGGAGGTTCCCCACCCTGCTCTCACCTGCAGGGCCCCCGGCCGGGGAGGGCAGGGTTAGGATGGATGCGGGGGTCCCATCCCGGTGCCTGGCTGCCGTTCTCCCAGGTCATCTCCCAGCCCCAGGCCTGGCCCAGCAGCTCGCCCACCTCCCTGGGCCCCAAACTCCCAAGGGCTCAGGATTCCCCGGGCGCTGCCTCCCACACGGCCTCCCTGCTGCCAGCATCCCCAGCCCCACGTGGCCTGCACCGGCCGGAGGCTTCAGACAGGGCCTCTGCCGGCAGGAGGAACTCTAACTCTCCAAGCCCGGAGTCTGAGACCCCCACAGCCCGGCACAGCCTCCCACTCAGCCCCTCCAGCCCTTTCTGCACGCCCACCTCACCCCGAGACCGAGCCACCGCTCCTGCTCTGCACCGGCTGCCCGGCTTCCCCCTCCGGCCTTCCCCCGGGCTCTGGCCACCTCCCTTCAGCCCAGCGGTTCTCAACCTGTGGGTCGCGACCCCTTCGGGGTCGAACGACCCTTTCACAGGGGTCGCCTAAGACCATCGGAAAATGCAGATATTGACATCACGATGCATCACAGGAGCAACATGTCATGGTTGGGGGTCACCACCCCATGAGGAACCGTATGCAAGGGTCGCGGCCTTAGGAAGGTTGAGAACCGCTTCTCCAGCGCCTCCAGGGACGGTAACCGCAGCCAGAGGCAGGGTGGTGCCCGGCTGGGCCCGGCTAGGTCTGAGCTTCCCCTGGTCGGAGCGGACCCCTGGGCTATGTCATGGCCCGTGCCGCCGGCATGAAAAGGGGGTGCCGGTGTGACCCCGCAACAGAACCTCCCCGGGACGTGAGTGTGGATGCCTGCGCGGGCAGTGCCGGGGGGCGTCACGCCTCCGGCTCCTCCTTTGTAACATGAGGACGTGGGGGAGGACGAGGCTCGGCCCTCACGGTTCTTCAGCCTCACGGCGGGTCTGACTGTCAAGCAGACGGGAGACTTACTGGCAGGAAGCAGTAACGGGATTTAATGCGCACGCACGTGTATGGATGGGAGCCCGCACGCACGCGAGTCGGAGACCTGGCATGCAGGAGGGGGCTCTGAGGCGGGAGGGACCTGGCAGATGGAGCGGGCGTCCTGCGTGCGGGGTGACGCCGGGGGGCAGAGGAAGGCCGGGCGTGACCAGGGAGAGCAGGCGCTCGGGTACGAGCAGGCGGCCTTGCCAGGCTGGGGGGTCAGAGGAGGCGCCTCTGGCGACCTCTTCTCTGGAGTGAGGCCCCCTCCAACTCTTGGTGGTTAAGGGGAGGCTGTCACCTTTCTCTTGAACCCGCAGCCAAAGTTGAGCCTTTAGCTCAAAACTACCTGCGTACCACAGAGGTGCCTCTAGGGGCGGCTCGAGCTGAACCCCCATTGAATCAGGACACCTTCCTCCCAGGGTGACCCCCGAGGCTGTAAACCTATTCGCAGCTGAGACGACGCCTGGCCCACGTGCCACTATCAGCAGCTGGCCTCCTCGGTCCCACGCTGCCCTGTGGTCCTTTCTATGACAGCTGACACAGCCAGGCCGCCCCTCTGCCCTGTGCCAGGGTCTCAGAACAAGCCACCATCCTCCCCCCTCAGCCTGGGCTCCCGGAGGCTGGGCTCCTGCAGGCAGAGGCCCCCGGACACTGACCAACATGGTCTTCTGGTCCCAACTCTTTTTTTTTTAATATATATATATATTTTTATTGATTTTTCACAGAAAGGAAGGGAGAGGGATAGAGAGTTAGAAACACCAATGAGAGAGAGACATCCATCAGCCGCCTCCTGCACGCCCCCCACTGGGGATGTGCCTGCAACCAAGGTACATGCCCTTGACCGGAATCGAACCTGGGACCTTTCAGTCTGCAGGCCGACGCTCTATCCACTGAGCCACACTGGTTAGGGCTGGTCCCAACTCTTGTCCGGCTTCTCTGCTGGACCGCCACCCCCCCCCCGCTCCAACCGGGCTCCCCTCTCCCCTAATATTGATTCCACTTGGAGCTAGAGGCCGGCCGGCCGGGTGCGCTTAGCAGAACTCCCACCCTGGTGTCTTACCGCCAGGCCCGCCCTCCGCTCAGCAGGTTCTGGGAGGTGGACCTTACGGAGCCCCTGACCCCAGACGATCGGTCCCTCCTGGTCCTCTCCTGTCCGCGGGCCCCGCCCAGCCCCTTGGCAGTGAATCTCTATGTGTCTTCGCTGGCATTGAGACCAGCTCTCTCACCCCCACACTGACCCCCACAAGACCTCCTCTCCCGCTGGGAGCTGCAAGGACCCTAAAACCCTGACCTGCCCCAAGTAAGGCTGTTCCGGGCCTGGGCCTACCCCACGCGGTGCAGATGGGGCAGAAACTGTCCTGCCTGCAGCCACAACAGATGGATGTATCATCACCAGCATCCCACAGGAATTCCCAGATCCCACCGGGTCCTGGAGTGTCAGAACTGGGAGGGGGGACTGCGGGGATGGGAAGGCGAGTCACAGAGCTGGAGGGGGTGAGGCTGGGTCCCCTGGACGCCTGAGATGGCCTGAATTTAGCAGGAGAGTCAGAGACAGGAGCGAGCGGGCTCTGTGTGCCGGGTAAGAGGTCGGCATGGGGGTGGGGGCGAGGGAGGGTTAGGATTATTCTGCATCAGCCATTTGAAGGCCAAGAGACTGGGCGAACCGAGAGCTATGCAACCGAGAGCTCCTTCCGACGTCTCCCGGAAATGCCGGGAAGAAACATACCAACATCTCCTAAATGCACACCCGGAGGCCTTTGCCGGTGTGGCTCAGTGAATAGAGCGCTGGCCTGCGGACTGAAGGGTCCCAGGTTCCATCCCGGCCACGGGCACATGCTCTGGTTGCAGGGTTGATCCTCAGCAGGGAGGGCAGGGACGTGCAGGAAGCAGCCCATCCATGATTCTCTCTCATCTTTGCTGTGTCTCTCTCTCTCATCCTTTCCCCTCCTCTCTGACATCAATAAACAAATATATTTTTTAAAAAATGCACAACTGAGCTGGTGCCAAAACAAGGGAGGTCACGGGCCGGGCTGATGGCATGAATGTCGTCGCTAAGACGCTATGCCCACGCCGGCCACAGCGTGTGGACTACGGTTGCCCTAAAGGCCAGCAGTTTCGAGCACGCAACACTGCAGACGGCGACGCCCGCAGTGCTGTCCGGCACCAGGCCCGCAGCCCGGGCCGCTGGGAGGAAAAGGGGTGCCCTGTGACGACACCACAGAACCTCCCCGGGCGACGGGAGCACCCATTCCTGCGTGGGCAGGCGCTGGGGGTGTCACACCCCAGGCCTGGGGCTTCCCCCGTGAAGGGCGATCCTGGCCGTAAGCCAGCCCTGCCCATGGCTTTGGCGCCTCTTTCCGACGCCTCCTTCCCGCAGAAAAACCCTCCAGCCAGCACGTCACCCTCCCCGCTCTCCCGAGAAATTCCTCCGTCCCCCCTGGGTTCCAAGCGCACGGAAGAGGCCGCGGCCCGCCCTGCTGGGGGGCATTCTTCTCTATCGATTGCGATCTCGCCTCCAGCTGTACGGTCTGTGCGGCTGGAATGAACTTTTATAAACACGCTCTGCAGGTTGGGGCATGCTCACCTGGGCAGGAGGCATGAAGCCAGGGGCCGGTTAGGGAGCCAGTGTCCAGGGGGTGAGTGCGGCGGCCGCACCAGCAGGCCGGGCACCCACCCAGGGGTGCAGGGGACGGGACCAGGGGAAGGGAGCGCCCGCCGTCTCCGTGGGCACGGCCCTGCCTGCCTTAGTGTCCACGGTCTGGGCAGAAGTCCCTATGGCCTCGAGGGCCTGGGCAGGTCTGGGAGGGGGTCGGCACCTGTGTGGTAAATGGGGACCCGGGTTCCCTCCCAGGCTCCAGCTCCCACTCTCACCCCGGGGGACGGCGGGAAGACCACCTGTCAGCGGACGGAGACCTGGGCCTCCTGGCCAGCGGCTCCGGCTCAGGAAGGCCACCCAGAGGCCGCACCCAGGCGAGCCGGTGGCTAACAGCTCGAGTCCCGTGTTTGGATCTCACGCGGCTGGTGCACGGCCTGTTCCCCCCTCCCCCTCCCCTTCTTTCCCTCTCTCCCTCCCCCTCTCCTCCCCTCCCCCTCCGAATGCCCTGTTTCCTGTGCTCTACAAACCCTGTGTCGGGAAAGTCTAGATCAGTGGTTCTCCACCTTCCTAAGGCCGTGACCCTTGCATACGGTTCCTCATGGGGTGGTGACCCCCAACCATGAAATGTTGCTACTGTGATGCTTCGTGATGTCAATATCTGCATTTTCCCATGGTCTTAGGCGACCCCTGTGAAAGGGTCGTTCGACCCCCAAAGGGGTCTCCACCCACAGGTTGAGAACCACTGGCCTAGATGGTGGCAAAACAGTAGCACTGCTGGCCAGCCCTGGTAGGGTTAGGGTTGGGGTTAGGGTTAGGGTTAGGGGTTAGAGTTAGGGGTTAAGGTTAAGGTTAGGGTTAGGGTTAGGGTTAGAGTTAGGGTTAGGGTTAGGGTTAGAGTTAGGGTTAGGGTTAGGGGTTAGGGTTAGGGTTAGGGGTTAGGGTTAAGGTTAGGGTTAAGGGTTAGGGTTAGAGTTAGGGTTAGGGTTAGGGGTTAGGGGTTGGGGTTGGGGTTAGGGTTTGGGGTTGGGGTTTGGGTTTAGGGTTAGGGGTTAGGGTTAGGGTTAAGGTTAGGTTTAGGGTTAGGGTTAGGGGTTAAGGTTAAGGTTAGGGTTAGGGTTAGGGGTTAAGGTTAGGGTTAGGACCACTTCCCGGTGGCAGCCCAGGCAGCAGTAGACTTCGCCGGTCGACCGCCACGGCCACGCACGTGAGTCCTCATAAGCCTTTGCCTTTCCCGGCTGCTCCTCCTTCCTCCTGGTTGTGTGTCTGGCATCCACACACGAGACTCGGGGTGTCTGGGCCCTCAGCACTTCGCAAAGCAGCACGCCTGCGGTCACCTCCCTCCCACCTGCACAGACGCACCGCAAGGCCAGTGAGGGGTCTTCCTGCCACTCCGTGCCCAGCAGGCGCCCCCGGAGGCATCTCATTTGGGAACACGGCCCCGAAGGTGCCAGTTCCCTGTCACCCCAGCTCAGAGCCTGCCCGGCGGGGCAGCTGGGGTCCCGGCAGTTCTCAGGAGCTGGGGACCTGGGAGCTGTCTGCCTAGCCCCTGGAGGGGAGGGTGCCTCTGGCTGGGAGAGGGGCATGGCTGTCGCGCCGTCCCCGAAGGGCTGAGGCAGGAGCAGGGCCCCTCTGTACGGAGCACCCGTGGTGCCCAAAGATTTGCAGCGGACGAGGAGGAGAAGACGTTATTTTTGCAGCTAAGCACTTTTAGCTCTGTTACAGATCGAGGCGAACTCTTCATGGGTTTTGGAGGTAACACGACATTTCCAGGTTTTGGGGCCTCCCTGGGTCCCGTACAGACCCCCTGAGGATGGCCCACGCTCTCTCCCTGGCAATCGGGAGAGCCTGTGGACCTTGCTCCAGACTCTAGATCAGGGGTTCTCAACCTTCCTAAGGCCGCGACCCTTTAAGACAGCTCCTCATGGGGTGGTGACCCCCAACCATACAATTATTTCCGTTGCTACTTCATCACTGTCATTTTGCTACTGTGATGAACTGTAATGTAAATATCTGATAGGCAGGATGTATTTTCATTGTTACAAATGGAACATCATTAAAGTATAGTGATTAATCACAAAAAACAATATGTAATTATATATTGTGAAACATTTATTTCTAATTACAAATAAATGAAATTTTTGTCTTGAATCGTGGTGTAGCATGGGTAACAGTCTTCCTAGGACAACAGTAAACTACATGGCTACATTTTGCTACACGGAGGAGCGGTGTGTTGGTTCCTAAGACCATGGGAAATAGGTGTTTTCCAATAGTCTTAGGCGACCCCTGTGAAAGGGTCATTCGATCCTCAAAGGGGTCGAAACCCACAGGTTGAGAACCGCTGCTCTAGATCCTTGGATCAAGCCAGACCCCGGAAGCACAGAGGATGCTGCTCCACCCATCACATCGGGAACCCGTGATGGGGCTCCTAGGAGGACCGTCCCTTGGGTTAGCTCATCAGCAGGAAAAGCTGTGTCTTCATCTTAAGGGCATTATGAATCGAGTGCTCCGCTTTCCCTTTTTGCTCTTGCTGCTAGGAAGCTCAGTCAAAAACAAATCAGCCCCTATCTGACGTGTGTACTGGCCCTCCTGGCATGCTTTTTTTTTTGTTTTAAATCCAGGCACATGATAACGACTCTAGCAACAACACGGCACAGGGATCACATTGATAACATGTTCTGACAGCCAAGTGCAGGCCTGACGGACGTACACGTACCATCAGGCTATTGCGACGCCCTGGAGGTGGGCGGTGAGCCGGGCGGCGACAGAGCAGCCGATGGGAGCAGCCGCCATCAGACTGCTTTCCGGGGCGCGAGGGGTGGGCGAGCAAGGAGCCGGCAGCTCTTCTTCCTCCTCCTCCGCTCTCCCCACCTGCACCCCTGCATCGGGGTTCCTACACTCCCTGTCCACGAACTAGGTCTCAGTTGGGGACCCGGAAGAGCACTTCATTCCCCACCTGCCCCTCCTTCTCTGTGTCGACACCAGCAAAGCAGGAGGAAGCCAGTCTGGCCTCCCAAGGAGGGAAGTCGGGTGACCTCGTTTCCAAGACCCCCCCTCCCCCGCCCCGCTGTGACCCACAGGAAGCTGAGCCCCAAGCCCTGGAGTCCATTTCATAGGCGGGAAGACGGAGGCCGCACGCAGGGCGGGACAGCCGGACCACGCATGAGCAGGGCTGTCCCGGTGCGAAGCGAGTGCTAAGGTCCCACTGGGGCGGCCCCACCAGTGGGGGGGTCCCCGGACCAGGGCACTGAGGCCCAGGCTAGCGGGAGGCCTCCTGCCTCTGCCCTCCGGGACCCGAGCGCCCGCCCGCAGCCAGAGCCTGTCCCGGGGCGGTCCCGCCCCCTCCCTGAGAGCGCAGTGACGCGGGCTGTGGGCCCCAGGCCTCCAGAGAGGGACGCGGACGACCTTGGGTTGTCCGGTAGCAGCGAGACATTTCCAGCAGGCCCGGAGGGCCACTGCCCAGCGGGGCCAGGGTGGGGCCCGGCCAGATGGACAGGACGGGACTGGCATCCGCAGCAGGGTTTTGCGAGATGAATAGGAGTTGGCCAATCAGACCTGGATCAGGGGCCGGTTGTCCCAGGCGGAGCGGCGGGCAAGCCGTGGACAGGGGTGGGCCTGGCCTCCACTTTAACCTGCAGAGTCCCCCTCACCTGTGGCAGGCTGTGGGGGGTCCTCGGGAGGCTCAGGGAGGCCCCTGGCTCCCCTGCTGCTCCCCCAGACACCCCAGGAGTGGGTGACGCCGTGCGGACGAGGGCCCCAGCGGGGACATACCGGGGCCTGTGGTCAGCAGCTGCGGGCAGCCCGTTGGGAGGGTTTCGAGGGGACAGTGCAGGCCACACAGACTGCTGGGCAGAGGCAAGAGGTGACGCTCGGCTTCTTCATTTCCCCCCCAATCCTCCCTTCCCAGCGCTCTCGGCCCCAGTGCAGCTGCTGTGCCCAGCCTGCTCCCCAGGTGGTGGTGGGGGTACACGGCCAGGGCTCGGACAGCCAGGGTTTCCCTCGGGGACAGGCCAGGAGCTGGGCTTGGGATGAAGCCAGGGGAGGCGGGACCAGGCCTCCTGGGGCCGGAAGGTGGGGGGCCCACAGGCGGGGGCCATGCAGCCGACCTCAGGGAGGAGGGGGTTTGGGGGGGAGGTTTACAGGGAGACCACCCCCTGGGCTCTGAGCTCCTGACTGGCAACTCTGCTGGGCATCGCCATCCTGCAGCCCAGGCCTTGCAGCCCCACGCTCTGCCCAGGGTGAGGGGGCTCCCCGCGTGGCCCCCCATCACCGGAGGCTGTGGCGGTGGGGAAAGGATGGGGGTGTGAGATGTGGGGGCCTTTGGGAGCCCCTGTCTGGCTGGATGCTGAGATGAGGCCCGGCTCAGAGCTCAGGCGCCATGAGCACTGGGGTGGGGGGTCCCACGAGGCTCGTTTAGCTGAGGACTCCCGGCCCCGTTCCCAGCCTGCCCTGCACCTGCGTAAACGGGGGACCCTTGTCTGGGGGCCGGGTGGCCTCAGGTGCTGCTGCATCCTCTGAGCCTCCGTCCCCCCTGTAAGACGAAGATGGTGCTGACAGGGCCGCCCAGGGAACGGCTCCAGCTTCTGGGATGTCCCACCGACCTCCTCTCCTTCCACTGGCTGGGGTGCTGGTCTCCATTTCACCCGTGGGGCCTGGGGCCTGGGGCCTGGGGGTGCTGGGCAGGACGGGGGTCCTGGGGCGCGGCTGGGTGAAATGGCAGCCATATGCAGGCGCGGCCCACAGAGCTGAGGCTCAGAGAGAGGAATGGACGCCCCAACAGCCGCCCCAGTGCCGGGGCCGGGACAGGTCCACAGCCCATGTCCTGGCGCCTGCTGTCCCCGACCCCTGTCCAGTGCTGGGCTAGGGGTAGGGGGTGGCCTTGCCCAGACGCTGGCCTGGCCCGGAGGGCCCCCCTCACAGCTCCTCGGCAGACCGTGGTGGTGAGGCACGGAGGTCTGGGTCTTTCTCTGTGGTTCCCAGCGAGGGTGGCGGGAAGGTGGGGACTGAGGTGGGATGTCTGCCCACCAGGAGGCCTCAAAGCGGGTGTGACCTGCCTGGCTCCTCCCACCCCAGCTCCGCCCACAGACTCCAAGGGCAGATGGCATGAAGGGGTGGCCAAGGCTTTGCTGCAGGGATGAGACCAAAGGGTAAGCACGGAGTCACCCACTCCTGGGGTGTCTGGGGGAGCAGCAGGGGAGCCAGGGGCCTCCCTGAGCCTCCTGAGGACCCCCCACAGCCTGCCACAGGTGAGGGGGACTCTGCAGGTTAAAGTGGAGGCCAGCATCCTCAGGAGCAGCTGTCCCTGGAGGCCAGGCCCACCCCTGTCCACAGCTTGCCCTCTGCTCCGCCTGAGACAACCGGCCCCTGAGCCAGGTCTGGTTGGCCAACTCCTATTCATCTGGCAAAACCCTGCTGGGAATGCCCTCACCCACCAAAGTCCTTTCCATGAGCCCCGCCCCACGACACAGCACTGGCCAGCCACAGCTGCAGCGGGCACCCTCCCCACACCGGCCTGTCCCCACAGCACCCCTGGTGGTGCCGGCTGCCAGCAGCCCCGGTCCCTGAGGGCAGTGCTTGGACAAAGGCCTGGTCTTTGCCCTCCTTCCGTGGAACCAGGGTCCCCGAGAGCCGCCACGGGCAGACACTGAGCCGAACCCCGGTTTGAGCCTGACCTCGGCCAGACCTTCCCTGTGCCACCTCCGCGCTCCTCCCAGGCGCCTGTGGGGGGGGGGTCCTCCTTTTACCTGCGAAGGACAGGCCCACCCTGGGTACATGGTGGGCTCCAGGGCCCAGCTTCTGGCTACATCCAGGGGGCTCAGCCCAGCCCAGCCCACCTTCTCTGCCCACTTGCCCATCCAGCTGAAACCCCCAGGGGGCAGGGGACCCTCACCCGCGCCTGGTGGGGCCGGGAAGGAGGCTGTTGGGCCTGGCCTGGCTCCTCTTCCTCCTCCCCCTCCCCCTTTCCTTCCTCCCCTTCCCCCGTCCCCTCCCCCTTCTCCTCCTGATCTTCCTCCTCCTTCTCCTTCTCCCCCTCTTCCTCTTCCTCCTCTTTCTCCTCCTCCTCCTCCTCCCTCTTTTCCTTCTCCACCTCCTCTTCTTCTTCCTCCTCCTCCTCTTCCTCCTCTTCCTCTTCCTCCTCCTTCTCCTCTGCCTCCTCCTCCTCTTCCTCCATTTCCTCCTCCTCCTCTTTCTCCTCTTCCCTCCCTCTTTTCCTTCTCTTCCTCCTCCTCTTCCTGCTCCTTCTCCTCCTCCTCCTCCTCCTCCCTCTCGCCCATCCCCTGCCCTCAGAGCTCAGACCAAGGTGAAGGCCTCGACCTTGACCGCTCGCCCGGAGGCCTTTCCCCTCTCTGGCTGGTTTTCCCCTTGGGGTGAAGCGGAGGCCCCTCACCTGCCCGGCCCGGCCTCCTCTGGGCCTCGGCGTCCAGGCCCGGCATCCCGCGTGGCCTCCTCTCGCACCGGCCACTCTGCCTCACCCCCTGCCCCCCCCCCCCCCCCCCCGCAGGCCACTGCGCACGCTCCCTGGGGGCGGCACCCGGGGTTGCACCTGCAATGACCTCCTTTCGGCTGCTGCCCAGGGCTCCTGTGAAACCGCACACACCTCCGGTCTGTGGCTGTCCTCCCGCCCGGTCCTCCCGCCCGGTCCTCCCGCCTGGTCCCCACGGAGCCTCCGACGGGTGCCCCTGCCCAGCCGCCTGGCAGGGCTCCGGCTCCAGGCTGCAGAGGGAGGGAGCGCTCCGGGCTGGCTGTGCGATGGCTCAGGAACAGCGCTTTCCGGCCTGCGCATCACATTCTGACGCTCCCCTTTCCCCCCACCCCCGCCGGGGAGGCTCCGGGTGGCAGGCTGTGCGAGGCAGCTGCTTCGACAGGGCCGGGGACACAGGCCGGAGCTGAAGGGCAGCTCCGTGGCTTTAATGGCGTGGCCTCGACCCCCTTCTGTGAAACGGGGACCCAGCGAGGCTGGCCCACGGGGCCTTGTGAGGACCTCAGGGCCCGCAGTGCTGAGTCCCCGCCCTCACCCAGCGGCAGGCGGGGTTCCCGAGGATGAAGCTACTCTGATTCTGAGAGGAGCCTCCCCGCCCGACCACCGCTCAGGATCGGGCCCAGCCCTGGCCTTGCAGGTCCGCCACCCCTACCTCCCCTCCCCCCGGCCCCCAGCCACACACCTATCTCCCCTCCCCCAGGTCCCCAGCCACACCCCTACCTCCCACCCCCAGGTCCCCAGCCACACCCCTCCCTCCCCTCCCCCAGGCCTCCAGCCACACCCCTACCTCCCCCTGCCCCAGGCCCCCTGCCATACCCCTACCTCCCCTCCCCCAGATCCCCAGCCACACCACTGGCCCACACTGGCCCTAGCACACCTGCCCCTGTGCATCTGCCCTCCACACACACTTGCCTCCCCCCAGCGCACCTGCCTCCCTGCACACCTGCCCCCCCTGGCAAAGCTGCCATGTTTGCAAGCCCTCGGCTGAGCCGGGGCCTCCTCTGGGCTCTGCCTGGGACAGCCTCCTCAGCCCTGGGTGCCCGGCGGGCAGGCTGTGCACCGGGACGGACGCCCACAGGTTGAGCACAGGTTCCCAAACACACACACACACACACACACACACACACACACACGGAGCCACTGCGTGAACCCGAGAGCAGCACTTGGGAAAGACCCGGACGGGGAGGAGGAACGGCCACCAGAGCAGGCGATGCCGCCACCCGGCACACTCCTGCCAGCCCTTCCCGTGCCGCTGGGCCGGGCACCGCGAGGGCGGCCCCACTCCCCTCCAGGAACGCCCAGCCCACAGCCGCCGGCCCTTCCCTCCGACAAACAGGTCCTGGGTTTGCGGAGCTGGCGTGAGGCCTGCAGAGTGGGGATCGCTCCCGGTCACTCTGCTCCGCGAGGCGGCCCTCATGCTGGGGGCCAGCCCTCCTGACCCCCGGCTCTGCACCACCCCTCCCCACAGCCCGTTAGCCCCCGACACCCTGCTCCCTTCCCCGCTGAGCAGCAGAGCACCCACGCTCTGCGAGGGCCTGGAAAACGGGGCCCTGTCCACCGACGGTCACGTGGTCCAGGCCCTGTCTTTACCACAGCCCCCCACCCAGCCCTGGACGCCCTCCCTCACTCCCTCACTCACTCGCTCGCTCACTCCTTCATTCATCAGACGCCCGGGTTGCGCCCTGAGCTTGACCGTGGCTGCAGGGAAGGAGAGCTGGAGAGCGATCACTCCAGCTCGAGGTTCTGGTGCCAGATGGAAGACCTGAGCAGAGACCCAGGTGGGGGGCACCGGAGGGGTTCTGGCTACCCTGCCTGGGCCAGACTTGAGGCAGCCAGGAAGACTTCCTGGAAGAGGTGGGCATCTGCCAGCAGGGGCTTCAAGAAGCAACAGAAGCCCCCACGTGGAAAAGGGAGGAAAAGGGTTCCAGGCAGAGTGATGGCAGGGGAGGCTCGGAGGAGGGGGGGAAAGGCGCAGGGTGAGCAGGAACACGACCTGAGAGCGTGAGCGGGCGGTGAGGGGAGCGACAGGGAAGGGAGCGACAGGGTGGGCTCCCCCACCCCCAACAGGTTTCCCCTCCATAGCCTGTGTGTGGGGCCAACCAACTGGCTCCTTTTCACAGCCGCTGGCAGCCGGTGTGGCTCCGGGGACCAGTTCCCTTCAGAGCTCAGCCCAGAAAACACTTCCGCCTTCAGCCACCAGCCAGACCCCCAGGCCCGGCCGCCGGCTACAGGTCACCTCCTGGGGAGCCTTCGCAAAGCCCGCTGGGCCTCTGGACACCAGACCCGTTCCAAAGGCCAATGGACGCTTCTCCTCAGACGGCTGGGAGGGGTGACAGACGGCGTGGACACAGGTCCATCCTTCCTGGAGAAGGCGGTTCACCCCCAATCCACAACCAGAGACGGGGCTCAGAGAGGCGGAGCGGCCTGGGGGGGCCACCCAGCCGGTAACTGAGCAGCAAGGGGGCTCAGGCCGGCACCCAGCCCTCCCCGCTCTGGGGGCTCCCACGGCCTGGCCCGGCCTGGCCCGGGCACCGGGACGCGTTTTATGAATGAGCGCACAAAAGCGTCGGAAGCCCGCGCCGCCCACTCCACACGGCGCTAGGAAGCCGCCATCTGCCACTGTTTTTTCCGCGGCTGTCACTCTGGAAATCGAGCCGCCAGCCTGAGGTCACGGCGCCACGTCAGGAGACACGCACAGGCCCTGGTTCCGGGCAAGACAGGCGAAGCCAGGACAGGCCTCACACCGATGGGGGTGAGGGGGGTCGGGGGGCCCAGATCTCTGCTCGGCCACCAGCAACCAGCGCACGGCACCCTGCTCTGAGCCGCGGTGTCCCTGCCACCAGGGAGGTGCAAGAGGACCTACCTTGCCGGGTGCCGAGGACCCAGGAGGTGCGCCTCTGTGTGTGTGGGGGGGTGGGTGCAGGGGGGTCCCGGCCCTCTGGCTCCTCTGCCTGCAACCGGGGCTGAGGCCTGCGTCCTCCCGCTGGGCGAGCTCCGAAACCCTCACCCGGACGGAGGGCCCGATGCCCTGGCCGGTGCGTGGCCGAATGGCTTACGCATTAGCAGGCACCCATGTGCGCGTGCGGCCAAAGGGCAGAGGGGCGAGGAGGGCAGGCAGGTGCCCGGCTCCCTCCCGGGATTCGGGGGCGGGGCACAGCGGGGGGGCTGCAGGCCTGGGGCCGGGGCTGCCCCCCAGCTGCACCCCCTGCAGGGACGCCCCGCTGCCTGCTGGCGCTTCTGATCAATATTTTATCGCTGCTCTCAGAGCAGTCCCCAGGAAGGTGTCTCTCAGGGCACCCCTTCCTGCCCGGACAGAGGGCAGCAGCTGGGTGTGAGGTGGGGGGTGGGTCAGCACCCAGGCAGCCAGTGCCTTTCTGTGCTGCTGGGACTTGGGGTCCGCTCAGCTCAGCAAAGGCCCCGGGAGCCCCAGTGTGCGGGATGCTGGGTGCCGGATGCTGCGCCCGGCCCTGCCGCACAGACAGTTCCCATCATCCCCTTCACCTGTCTAGAGCACCAGGTCTCTGCCCCTCGGCCCAGGCAAGGCCCTCCCTCCTCTGGCCCGGTGCCACTGCCACTGCCTCCAGGAAGTACTCCTGTCTCTCCCCTTCCCACTGTGTGACCGTGGGCGAGACCACCACACCCGGAGCCTGTTTCTAATATGGCACTGAGACCCTCCCACTCAGGGGGGACACGCCGAGATGGTGTGAGTGTCCTGGTGTCCGCCCCACAGGAGACTCCTCCTCTTTGGGGGACTAGAACGGCAGGCATCAAGTCGGCGACTGACATGGAACGGGTCTGGGGTAGGACAGGGCTTGCTCAGAGCGGGCTCCTGCTTGCGGGGACCCACAGTGTAAGTGGGGGAGACGCGACCCAGAGACCAGGAACAGCAGTGATAACAGCGACCCAGTTGGGAGCCCCCTCCGAGGCTAGATGTGTGACGTCACAGCCCCGCACCTGCTCCTCTAGCAGCCCCGTGTCGTGGGGTTCTCACCCCAATTCCTAGCAGAGCAGGGACCTGAGACTCAGAGGGAAGGGGCCTGCTGGAGGCCACACAGCCTGGCGGGCTGGCCAGCTGTCCTGCTGGGCCGTGGGGGGGGTGGGGTTTTCACATCACTGTCCAGGGGGTCCAGTGGAATGAGATACTCCCAGGGCAGGATGCGCAGCCACTGAACAGATCAGCGTGGGGGGACTCCTTGGGGGCAGGTGCATGCTCCTAGTGCGACATTAAGTGAAAACACACACACACACACACACACACACACACACACACAAAACCCCACACCAGACCCAGCACTTGACCTCCGGGGTGCTAGCACTTTGTGAAAAAGAGTTCCACATCGAGATACAGTCATTGAGAGAAGACTGGAAGTGACCCACAGAAATGATGATGTTTGGGGGCAAGGTGACACGGAGAATGGGGGTCCGCTTCCCAGACTTGATACGACAGGGCTGTATGGGTTTCAAGTTAAAAAATTGTCTTATTAACGGGACTGGCCAGACCCAAGGGCTTCTGGCCACCTGCCGTCTGCCGTCCTGGGCTGAGCACCCTCCTCCCTCGCCTCAGGCTGGGGGTCTGGGAGGGACACAGCTCCGGTGAGGCAGAAGTGGGGGCCTCCCTCCCCACCTCCCACGGGGGGCCTCCCCGTGCACCTCCCACCCGGCCAGGCTGCCCAAACTCTTTATCCGAACGAGAGGCCGGTGCTCAGAGCAGCCAGCCCACAGCTGCCCCGCGGTGCTGCCGAGATTGAAAACAGAGGACCTGACTCTGGGGTCTCCAGCACCGGGGTCCCTGCCTGGCCCTGCTGGCTCCTGCTTGGGGCCACCCAGAGCTGCGGGTCCGAGGCCAGAGCCGAGTAAATCTATGGAAGCTCCAGCCCGGGATCGGGGATCCCCGAGTCCCTGGAACCGCGCTCACAGACTTCAAAGCCCCGCCCACCAGGGGTTCCCCGGGCTTGGATGTTGATTCATAAAAGCGGGACCTGGTTGGAAGAAAGGAGGATTGTACGGTCGCCGGGAAGCCGCCTCCTTGTTCCGCTCACCCAAGTCTTTTTTATTTTTTAAAATATATTTCTTTATTGATTTCAGAGAGGAAGGGAAAAGAAGAGAGAGATAGAAACATCAATGATGAGAGAGAATCATTGATTGGCTGCCTCCTGCACGCCCCCCGACTGGGGATCGAGCCCGCAACTCAGGCCTGTGCCTTTGGCCGGAATCGAACCTGGGACCCTCCAGTCCGCAGACTGACGCTCCATCCACTGAGCCAAGCCGGCTAGAGCTCACCCAAGTCTTTACAAGGCAGAGCTCCCGACTCCGACCCGGGAGATGCCTCCTCCTCCACAGCCCTGAGCCCCTGGGGGCCTCCGGCTCCTGCCCTCAGAGCAGAGTCCCCACCTGCTGGCTGCCCCCGGGGTGGTGGGCGGGCGGCACTGTCTTCCCGGCAGCGCCCTGTCCAGGCTGCATCTGTGCCCCCCGCTCTGCGTGGCTCTCTGGGCCTCACCGGGGAGGCCCTGCCACGTGCCCGGCTCGGAGCCGGCGAATGAGTGAGTGACGGAGCGACGTCCCTCCTCTGTGGGGTCTCTGTTCTCCGCTCCAATGTCCCGGCAGGACTCGGTCACGTGCACCCACCACCGGAGGCACCTAGGAGGGCCAGCCTTCTCTCCCGGCTCCTGGCCCGGCCCCTCCTGCGTTTCTGCTCCCTGGACTCTCAGGGGGTCACTGGGGACACGCGGGCACTGTCTCCCTGCGCCCGCCTACAGCGAGACAGCTGGCCCAGCAGCCCTGCCAGGGCCCACCCAGCCTCTGACCAGGCCCTCCGGCTCGGTCATCTGCCGGCCTTTTAAGCCGTCCATTAGAAACAGCAAAACCCATTAGCAGACACACGCCGCCTCTCCCGCTGCCGGGAAATTCCGTGGAGGGGACGGTCCCCAGCCCAGCGGTTCAAACGCCAGATGCACAGCAGTGCCAACCACTCCCGCCGTCACCACTGCCAGGTGCCCACATGCGTGGCCGGCTGGTGAGGCGGCGGGCACGGCGCCTCCACTACCCAGAAGGGGTGGGTGAGTCGTGTGACCCTCCCCGTCCCCCCAGGTTTTGGATGAGAAATGGAGGCCCAGAGAAGCAAAGTGACCTGCCTGGAGTCACACAGCCAGCCAGGCGGGGGGGGCTTGGGGTGCTGGCCCAGGTCTGTCTGACCACAGAGCAACCCCCGCCCGGCCCCCAACATGCACACGCTGTAAACAGAGGGCCGGGACCCCAGAAAACCTCTTGGGAGGCCCCAGCATCCTCTGCCTGTTGGGGACCTGTCTGCCCGGCACCCAGCCGGCTGTGGCCCCTGGGATCGGCCCTTCCTGCCCCCCTCACCGCTGCCTACCAGCCCCAAGGAGTGAAATGACCTTGTCCCATCGTCCTAGGGGCTCACACCTGCCTGCGCACCACAAGGGGGGTGCGCTGTCCAGGGCAGGTTCCTGGCGCCCCCTCAGAGGCCAGAGGAGCCAGAAAGAGGCTTGTAGGCCCCGTGATCCCCACCCCACTCCCGGGCCCTTGGCTCACGCCGGCAGGAAGGGCGGTGTGGGGGCCCCACGCGGGTCTGAGGGAGCCCCCCTCCCACCCCCCTGCCCTGCATGCAGTCCACGGAATGGCCTCTGGCTTCCCGAGGCCTTGAGAAGCGCCAGCGCTCACCAGAGCGTCCCCAGCCGCCCTGACGGCCACGGCCCCACGCAGCCCGCCCCCCCCCTCTGCCCAGGCCACACGGGGACAGGGAGGCTGCCGGCAGGAAGTGGCCTGGCCCACGGCGCACCACACCCTGGGGCCTGGGCCGGCCAGCGACCCCCCAGCCCACAGGCTCTCCCTACCTGCCCCCTCTCCTCCCCCCAGGAACCAAGGTGAACCAGCGCAGGCCTGACCTCCAGAGGCCCACCCTCCGACCCACCACCCATCTGCCCTGTGCCTGTGGGGGTCCCCTGCTCTGAGGGCAGGCCCCCCAGGCCCCAGCCCCAGGCCTCTGCACCCTGGAGGTGCCTGCTGCCTCCTGCACCCAGTGCGCTCTGCAGGGCCAGCTCCCGGGAAGGTGGGGAGGCCCAGGCCAGCGCGCAGGGTGGGTGATGGGGAGGTGCCAGGCCAGGGCGGACCCCGGGGGGACCTGTCATCGCCCTTTGCCTCTCGGGGGGTGGGGGGCCCCAAGGAGGGAGGGAGGGAGGGAGAAAGGGAGGCTGCGGTGCGGGCAGGAAGGTCAGGACACGCAGCGCGCGGGGGGCGCGGGGCTGGATGCGCAGGAGGAGACCCACCCAGGGGGACCCCGAGAAACTCCGACGCAGGTGAGGAAGGGGGGCGGGGCGGGGAGGCCGGCGGAGAGGACGGGCTCGGGAGGTCCCGGGAGGGACCAGGGGGGAGAGGGTACACCCCCTACACCCCCCGGGGACCCCCCAAACCCCACCCCAGGTCCCCCGCCTCCGGCGCGCGCGCGCGCGCACACACACCCCCGCGCGCCCGCCGCCGCGCGTGTCGCCCGCGGCCCACCCTGTGTCCACCCTGTGTCCACCCTGTGTCCACCCTGTGTCCACCCCGCGGGGCCTGGGCACCGTCCCCGCCGCCGCTCAGCTCACCTCGGTCCCCGCGCCGCCGCCTCCACCTCCTCCTCCTCCTCCACCTCCTCCTCCTCCTCCTCCTCCTCCACCGCCGCCGCCGCGCAGAGCCCAGCCCGGGGCCGAGGGAGGGACCGCGGAGGCCCCGCCCCCCGCCACGCCCCCGGCCAGGGACACGCCCACCGGCCAGGGCCTGCAGGGCCAGTGTCCTCCTCCCCTGGACCCCGGGCTGGGGCCTGGCAGGCGGCTGCCCTGGGCTCTGCAGAGGGGGACAGGGCACCCCCGGCTACCAAGGTGCCCAGTGGGGCTCCCAGGCCAGCAGCCCAGCCCGGGATGGCCGCTGAGGCCCTCCGAGAGCCCGGCCCCCAGCCTGGCCAGCCCCAGGCGCCAGGAGGGACATGAGGCCCTGCACCAGCCTGGCTTCAGCACCCAGTGGCTCAGTGCTCACGGCGGCCGGCGCTGGTTAGAAACCCTCAGGCTCGGCTCCCCCTGCCCGGACGCCCCCCCGGCTCTGGCGGCGGGGTCCAGGGGTGGGGGGTTCACAAGCCCTCCAGGCTGGGGCATGCCCCAGCCGCCCGGCCCCACCCCGAGGGTGGTCCCACCGGGCTTTCTCCCTCCGTAAAAGGCGGGCCCGGTCTCCTCCCTGTGAGCCTGCATGGAGTGGGGGTGGCCCCCGGACCAGGAATTTCCTGACGAGCTGTTGTCGGTGCCAGTGGCACCAGGAAGCCTGGGGCCTCGGTCATGGTGACTGGTCGTCATGTGCTCACAGGCTGTGACCGGAGGTTTGAAATGCAACTGGGCGAGGACTTTTGCCCACCTTCAACACTAGCACCCCCTGCCCCCCCATACTCATACACACACACACACACACACACTCACACACACACACACACACACTCACACACACATGTCATTGTGTGTATGAAGGTAAGCCCTCCGCCTCCGGAGACT
Source organism: Lasiurus cinereus (assembly GCA_011751065.1). NCBI lineage: Eukaryota > Metazoa > Chordata > Mammalia > Chiroptera > Vespertilionidae > Lasiurus > Lasiurus cinereus. The sequence goes on along the minus strand of JAAGEH010000093.1, from coordinate 236,228 downwards.
ATGTGAGAGCGGGCAGCAGGCGGCCGCCTTCCGGTGACAGGAGAGGACGTGGGCAAGGGGTCCAGCAGGGTCGGCCCTGGGCTGGGTACGTCCCCCTGAGCCGCAGGCCCGGGTGTCCAGAGGTGGGAGGGCCCCTGGGCAGCGGGACCAGCTGGGGCACCCACGCCTGGCGTGTCCTTCTCTGGGCCACCTGCGCCCCCTCCCCCGTCACCCTCTTCCTTTGCCCGGGTCTCTTTGCCTCTCTACACTCGGACCTGGTTTTCGTATATTCTACAGCTGCTCGTGTCTTCATGGCCGAGTTTGTCCAGGAGGATGTAAATTCCTGAAAGAGGCGACTCGTGTCCTATACACAGAGTGGCCAGACGATTGTGACCTCTGAGTGCATAATCATCTGGCCACTCCGTGTGCATCTTATATAATCCTATAGAATAAAAGGCTCATAGGCAAATTGTCCCCTCGACCAGGAGTTTGACCAGCAGACAGGCTGGCCAAATGCCCATGTCCCCTCCCCTGGCCAGGCTGGCCAGACCACACCCATGCACCAATTCATGCACTGGGCCTCTAATACACACACACACACACACACACACACACACACACACACAAACGAGTGGCTAGATTATTATGCGTTCAGAGATCATAATAACCTGGCCACTCAGCATATGCATATATGCATATTATTGACTTCAGAGAGGAAGGGAGGAGAGAAACATCAATAATCGAAGGCTGGCGAGGACAGGGGGTGGGGGGGTGAGAGTCATTGATTGATTGCCTACCTCTTGCATGCCCCCTCCTCCTTACTGGGGATCGGGCCCACAACCAGGGCATGTGCCCTTGACCAGAATCGAACCGGGAATCCTTCAATCCGCAGACTGACACGCTATCCACCGAGCCAAACCGGCGAGGTCGACGTGTGTCTTTCCTTTACCCAAGTGTCCCTGGGGGTTAGGACAGGGTTTGGCACCTAGCGGGTGCCCGATAGATGTTTGCTGAAGGAAGGAGTGAGGGAGTGACCCATCATGAGTGGTGCTGGTCACCTTTCATCTGCAGCACCCCCTGTCCCCCAGATCCATGCTCTCCGGGCTCTGTGCCCACCCTGGTGCCTGGTTGGGTCTGGCCGATGGAAGGCAGCCGCTGGCAATCAGGGGCAGCACAGAGGGTGGGGTGTCCCTCCCCTGCCCACGGGCTGCAGAGCAGGCATGCCCCCATCTCCCCGGGGCTCCGCTCCCACCAGCTTCCACCGGAAACACCGTGCTCTTTGCCCGTCCTCCCCCACCCCGGGGATGGCAACTTCTCGCTACTCCGGCCTCCTGTCTGGGCCACTTGGGGCAAGTCCTGTCTTCTGCTGGGACCCAGACCGAAACTGGTGCTGTCTGTGCCACGGTATAGAATTGGCAGCGCAGGCTTATTACCATGGTTCTAAACCGTGCCGAGCCAAAGGCCTTCATGGACACCTCTGAGAGGACACCCATGTGGCCTGCGTGTGGACCTGTGACGGCATCGGGAGCCACAGGACGGCGAGGTGCCCCATGTTCCTGAGGATGTGACGCCCAGGACACTGGCCACCCCGAAGGCTGGCGAGGACGGGGGGTGGCGGGGTGAGAAAGGGGGTGGGGTGGCAGGAACCCTCCTGCATGGCTGGTGGGAATTCAAAAGGTGCAGACAGCCTGGCGGATTCTTGCAAAATAAAACGACCCCTTTCCGTACGATCCCGCCATCACACTCCCTGGCATTGACCCCAAGGAGCCGAGACCCGTTTCCACACAAAACCCTGCGCGTGGGTATTCCTGGCACCTGCCTTCATGAGTGATGGAACCCGGAGGCCCAGCCGAAACCGGTGTGGCTCAGTGGATAGAGCGTCGGCCTGCAGACTGAAAGGTCCCAGGTTCGATTCCGGTCAAGGGCATGTAGCTTGGTTGCGGGCACATTCCCCAATAGGGGGCGTGCAGGAGGCGACTGATTGATGTCTCTCTTTCATCGATGTTTCTAACTCTCTATCCCTCTCCCTTCCTCTCTGTAAAAAAATCAATAAAATGTATTAAAAACAAAAAACAAAAAAAAACCTGTAGGCCCCGCGGTGCAGGTCAGGAGGCGAAGGGGTGAGCTGTGTGTCAGACAGCGGAAAGCTGTTCAGCTCCTTTTTAGTCATCAAACCACGAGAAGACCCAGAGGAAGCGTCACCGCCCGTGGTGATCCGCGAAGAAGCCGTCGGAGGAGGCAGCCCCGTGTGTGTGTGTGTGTGTGTGTGTGTGTGTGTGTGTGTGTGTGTATGTGTTTCCCTCTGCACCGCGTCCCGGCAAAGGCCAGCCGGTGGAGCCGGTGCAGAGACCGGCGGTGCCAGGCTGGGGGAGGTCGGGAGGGAGGAGCGGTGGGATGTGGAGGGTTTCAGGCAGGGACACTGTTCTTTGCCACACTGTAGTGGTGGGCACGGGCCCGCACACATTTGTCCCACCCACAGGAGGGGCCACACCCAGAGCCAGCCTGTGCACACACGGACGGGGGTGACATGGGTGTTGGTGGGGGCTCAGTGATGGGTGCTGGCCCTGGGGGCGGCTGTGGGTCTGTGGGGAGAGGAGGGGACGTGGGAACTCTCTGCACCTCCCACTCCACGTCCCTGTAAGCCGAAGCTGCCCTGGAAATGAAAGCCATTTGAAAGAGCGCAGGACCACGTGGCCAGCGCGGGCAGAGCCAGTGCTGGAACCAGGCCCCTCGGACCCGAAGCCGGACGTCTGCTCTCCGGGGGCCGGGATGGGGCAGCATGAACGCGGCCTGGTGATCCAGAGGCAGCGACCCCAGAGCCCGTAGCCCGTTCCTGTCGTGCCCCCAGGATGCCTCTGCCTCGTCCAGCCACCCAGAGAGAGCTGAGCGTCCCCTGGCCTGCCAGGACGTGTGTGTGTGTGTACATATGTGCATGTACATGTATGCACATATATGCATACGTGTACGTACATGTATATGTGCACATGCATGGGTGTATGCGTACACATGCATATGCACATGTATGTATTGTGTATGTACATATGTGTGTGCATGTGTGCATGTGTGCATGTGTGCATGTGTGTGTGTGCACATTCGTTCTCAGGTGAGGCTCCTCCCCTGGCACCGCTGCCTGCATTTCCATTTCCTCCCCTGGCCCTCCGCCCTCCCAGTGAGCCCGGCGCCCCCCGTGGGGCAGCTGCCAGACCACGGCCACGTCCCTGGTCCCCAGACCCGCACCCTGAGCCCCAGCTCCCCGCCTGGCGGGGAAGTGTCACCCGGCATTCCCAGGCTGCCTTCAGCTCTTACTGTCCACCGGTTAACGGAGTCACTGAAGACGCTGAGGGAGACTTCGCCGGAAGGAAAGGGCCGGGCAGAGCCACAGCCCAGTGTGGAGTTTCACCCTCTGGGGGCGATCCCACCTCCGCACCCTGCCCGGTGGAGACGGGGCCCTGCCGGGGCCTCAGACACCCAGGTGCCCCGAGGGCCTTTGGTGCCGTGCAGCCCTGGGTGGAGGCCTGCGCACGCCGCGGGCTCTCTGCACGGGAGGACTCCCAGAGACACCTGGCCGGGCACGCAGACGGGGACAAGGCCAGCAAGGGCAGCGGGTCGCCCAGGGTCACACGGCTGGCCGGGCTTGTGATGACCCTCGGGTGCCCACGACCCCATCCGGGAGCATGAATATCCAACCGCTCACGGCGAGAGGACCTGGCAGGTGCCGCGCAGGCCCTGCAGATGGCGCGGTCCTGGGTGCTCGGTGGCCGGATGCTCTGAGGATGCTTGTAAGCAGGCGGTCAGTGAGAAAGGTGTGTGACAGCCGGAGCAGAGAGCCGGAGGTGCCGCCCGTGACGGGTGGGGAGGGGAGGGAGGCAGGCGTCTCGGGGAGCTGGCAAGGCGCGAGCTGGGTTCCCCGGAGCCTCCGGGAAGGACGCAGCCGGCTGACCGCGGCCTCCAGACGCAGGAGGGAGATCAGCTGTTTGGAGCCCGCAGCGCTGTGGCCAGGTGTTCGGACAGCCTGGGGGGGGGAGGGGCCAGGCCTGGACGCTGCTCTCCCGCCACTCAGCTGGCTCCTGGCCTGGACCGGGCCTTCCCTGGGCGTCTTTTCAGGATGATCCTGTGAGCTCAGGCACGAAAGGAAGGGAAGGCCCCGCCGGGCCCCCGAGCTGCGGCTGAAGGACACCCTCCAGCCACTCTGTCCACCGGAGGCCAGCACGGGCCTGCCCCCCCCCCCCCGCCGCCACCTGGACCGCCTGCCCGCCAGCTGCCGCGGGGCCGGACGGCAGGCCTGGCCTGAGAGCACAGACGGGAGGCAGCTGCTGCGACTCGCAGGGAGCAGCTGACAGGAGTCACAACAACACGGCTTCTCTCTGTGCTGCAGCGCCTCGGCCTTGACCTTGGTCCCAGGTGCCCCGCGCAGGCAGGCGGCCCTTCGCACCCTGGGCCGGTGTGCTAGTCCCTTCCCCGCCTCCTTCTTCTCTCCCCTGGAATGGACATCCCAAAAACAGGGGGCCTGGCCGTCAGCTCCGGGTCCTGGGGTGCAGTCCAGGGCTCGGCCCACAGGAGGTGCCCAGTGAGTGTCCGGCAAACGGATGTCCCTGGCAGACGCTGTGGAGAGTCAGCACCCGCAAGGCGTTCTGACAAACGCGTGTCTCACCCGGGCACATGCCCGGGCACCAGGCTGGGCTGGAGAGGGGGTGGGGGGCGGGGCTCGGCTTCGGGACTCCCCACCGGTGGGTCCGGCTCCTGCACTGGTTCGATCTACCCGGGGCCTGTCCCAGCTGAAACCAGGCCCTCTGTCTGCAGGACGGCCTGGCCCCGGCCCGCGGGCCCCAGCAGCTCTGAGCTGGGACCACGAGGGAGCATCCCCACGTGCCTCAGCGCTCTGAGGCGGGGGCCGGGGTGCAGAGCCAGGCGCCCTGGGGTGTGGGGTTGGAGATAGAAACCATTTCCGCCACGTGGTGTGACAACGCCCGTGACCCTGAAGGCCCAGAAAAGGCCCTGGGGAGCTGGAAGGGGGATCCCCCTCCTCCTGGGCGTCAGCTGCAGCTCCCCAGGGAGGGTGGGCCTCTTGGGGCTCCCAGATCAGTGCTCATCACACGGGACAGCACCCTTGAACACAGAGCCTGCGGTGAGGGCCTCTGAGCAGGGGTGCCTGACAGGGTGGCCTCGCAGGACCCAGCCTGACAACCAGGGGTGAGCGTCCCCTTCCCACACCTCTTCCTCCTTCTCCCCCTCCCTCCCCTGGGATTTGACTGGGGGATGAAGGGGTCTGAGTGAGGCCTTTCCCAGGCAGGCAGCTCCCCACCAGCCGCCTCCCTCTCCCCTCCCCGCCCCCCATCGGCCCACGCTGCAAAGCTGGCAGCCTCCCCCTGTCCTGGGCCCAACATCCGAGGCCAGCGGGCCAGGCATTCCCGCCAAGAACCTGTCTTCAATCACGGCCTCCGATTTCCCAGCCAGAGCCAGCCGGCCCGCGGGAAGCCCGGCCCGTTTGCCGCAGAGTCACGCCATCCCGGGCGGCCCCTGGCAGCACAGCCCAGCCCGCTCCCACGTTCTGCACTCAGGGGGCCTCGTCCAAAGCCAGGACCCCCAGCCCCCCGCTCCCTGGGGCCCAGGGGGAGGCGGTGAGCGGGTGCCACAGGGCCTGCTGGCCGGAGGCTGGCTGCTGGCACCCCACGCGGGCCCAGGACACGTGGGAACGAGGCAGTGGACATCCTGTCTCCTTCCTGCCCCCTGGGAACCCCGGTTTCCGGCCGTTTCCTGTGATGGTAGCTGCGGGGTTTCTAGAAGTTTCCTGACCCCGCTGGTGAAGTCCCCTCCCTGACCTACATCGCTGGCAATTAAAATACCTTTTTTTTCCGGTTTTTTTGTTATGAATGAATTTGGTCACCTACTTTTTTGCATTTATTGAAATCATATGATTTTTTAAAATCTTTTCTATTTCTTTCTGTTTTAGGGAAGTGCATGCTGGCAACAGATTTTTGAATATATTTTTTAAAATATATCTTATTGATTTTTAGAGAGGAAGGGAAAGGGATAGAGAGTTAGAAACATCGATGAGAGAGAGACATCTATCAGCCGCCTCCTGCACGCTCCTACTGGGGATGTGCCCGAAACCAAGGTACATGCCCTTGACCAGAATCAAACCTGGGACCCTTCAGTCTGCAGGCCGACGCTCTATCCACTGAGCCACACCGGTTTCGGCTGGTTTTTGAATATTAAGCCAACCTTGCATTTCTGGGAAGAAGCGCTCCTTGTCACAGGTCACTGTGGTCCTGAGCACCGGCAGGATGGGACTCAACGCTCATCATGACCCTGAACCTCCTATTCCCCCCGCCCCCCACCGTCTGCTGAATTGGCTCCGGGAGGGACAGGCAGTGAGGACCGCTTGGCTGTGGGGTCACAGAATGCAGGGCCGGGCTGCTGGGCGTGGCACCGATGCAGCCACACAAACACGTTGGGGGCCGCACCTGTGGGCTGTGGCGGAGGTGACCCCTTTCCACAGGGGTTTCTAGGCAACACGTGGCCCCAAGCCCGCAGGAAGCGGTGTGGGTGGGGGGGGAGGGTGTGGCGCGGTGGCAGGGGTCTGTGGTCAGACAGGAAGCGGGAGGAGCGAGGGGAGGTGCAGCTGGCACCACCCTCCCCGCCCAGCGGCGAGGCCCAGGGGCGGAGCCTCGACCTGGGAACCAGGAGGTCAGGGTGCATTCCCCATGGGGGCCCAGGCCCGGGTGGTGGGCTCCATCCCCAGGGCGGGGCGTGCAAGAGGCGGCCGGTCCGTGATTCTCGCTCATCACCGATGTCTCTCTCTCTCCCTCTCCCTCTGAAACCAATAAAAATACACAGTGGCACCTCGAGATACGAGTGCCCTAACCTACGAGATTTTTGAGATACGAGCCGTCGAGCGAGCGATTTTTGCTTTGAAATACGAGCAACAGTTGAGATAGGAGTAATTGTGCGGATCGGCCGGCTGCACACGACCCACCAGTTTACCGCGACTCGAGCGTCTCATAGTTTCCCACGCCTCAGGGTGACGGGACGAATTAAACTCGTATCTCGAGGCACCACTGTATTTAGAAAACCAACAACAAGCCCCAAACCCACTTTGTGCCCCCCCACCCACGTAGGGGGAGGCCCTCACCTGTGGGGTCCCCTGCAGCACCCTGTCCTGCTCTGCCTCAGCTGAGTGGCCCTCCCACCCCCCGCTCCTGGCCTGTGCTCTGAGCGGGCCGGGCCGGTGGGACCAGGCTGACCCCGTGCATAACCCAGGGCCGCCGGCCTGGCTTCTCTGGACGCCGGCAGGCACCTGCCTCACCTGCCTGTCCAGCCGCCAGCGGAGCGGGAGGCGTGGACCCGGCTCTGTAAACGCTGAAGCTGCGGGACCCCTGGTTCAGTGTGTGTGTGTGGAGGGGGGCGGGGGGAGGGCCCAGTCGGCAGCAGGGCTGTGGTGGTAGCAGGAAACCGTCTCACCAGCCACCACAAAGGCTCCCTTTACCCTAGGGGGACGGCCTCTGCACTCCTCCTTCCTACAGCTGGCCTGTCTGCACCCCCCTCCCCCGGCTCCGGCCTGGAGCTCCCTCCTCCTCCGGCACCGCCACAGCGACAGCGCCCCCGAGAGGGCTCAGGCCACAGGGACACGGCACCCTGCGAGGGAATGGCCGCACCCTCCCCACTGCCCTCCCCAGGCTGAGGCTGAGGCAGAGGAGGAGGAGGCGGCGGTGGCCAGCAGAGGGGACTGACCAGCAGAGGGGACCCACCGTCAGGCCCTGAGCCAGTGTGGCCGCAGCTCGGGTTCCACCTTGAGCGGCCTCCCTCCCTCCCTCCTTCCCTCCCTCCCTCCCTCCCTTCCTCCCTCCCTCTCTCCCGGCCCTGGAAGGGGCCATGGGGCACCCCCCCAGATCCCCCAGCTGCTTCCTGGCCCGCTGCCTGCAGAGATCCCGCCCCGGCTCCCCGACAGGTGCTGGCTCCCCCAGGACCCTGCGAGGCTCAGGCCCCGGGCTGAGCCCTGCTGGTGAATGGGGGGAGGGCAGTGCTCCCACCCTCCACGGCCTCCTGTCTGCGGCAGCCAGCAGGGCCGGGACCCCTGGGACCCGCTCACGGACCGCCCACCGCGGGGTCTCCAGGCCCAGAGGGCGCCCCAGCCAGTCTCAGACCAGGCACCCACAACCCGGGGTGTGCGGGCAGCTCCCGGGTTCTCCTGGCAGCTGGGCCAGAGCCTTCCTGCCACTCATTTCTCTGTGCCCAGCCCCGCCCCCACGCCGGCACCTGGACAACCTCCCGGCCGCGGGGTGGGAATGGGGGGGTCAGTGTAAAGGTTCTCTGTGAACGGAAACATCTGCCGGGCGCAGGGGAGGAAGCAGTGCCTGCGGCCGAGGGCGCCGTCCCCGCTGTTCTGGGAAGAGGCGGAGGGCATGGGCCAGGCCTCCCTCCCCTCCCCTCCCCCCCCTCCCATTCCCTCCTCCCTCTCCTTTCCAACCCTCTTGTCCCCACACTGTCCACGTGCCTCTCCCTCCTCCGAGGACCCTCCCCGGTCCCGTTTCCAGGTCGGCATGCGCCTGGCCAGGCGGTGGACCTGGGTCTGTGGGCCTCTCTGCCAGGCACCGTCCTCCCAGCCCCCCAGTCAGACGGAGGTCACGATCCCCGGGGTGGGGTGGACCCCACCAGCAGACACCTGTGGGCGGGCAGAGGGCGAGCCCCCTCGGGGTTCAGGTCAGCCAGGTCAGAGGCGAGGGCGTCTGCGGTGGTGATGCAGGTGTGGCCACGGCCGGGCGGAGGGCCCGCAGGTGGGGGCGCCCACTTCTGCCCACTTGCCGGGGGAGGGGGGCTGCGTGGCTGTGCCTCTCGGGGAGGGCGCCCACTCAGCGAGTCGCCGAGAAGCCCAGCTGAGAACATTCCAGAACTCGGGAGCCCGCCTGCGATAGTCGGCCGTTGCTGGTGCGGGAGACAGGGGCACTGGGAACCACGCGTGACTGTGACCGTGACCGCGTCCTCCCTGGCCCGTGCAGACATGGGCAAACACACGGGCCGGCGATGCCGTGTGCGAGCTGAGAGCCGCCGAGTCCAAGCGTCCGGGATGCGGTCAAGGTGACAGGGACGCGGGGGCTGAGACGGAGAAACAGCGGACGGTGGACCTGCGGGCGGCGGTGTGGTTCTCAGATCCCCAAGCCGCCCTCCTGCCCACCAGCCTGCTCTGATGGCGGGAGGGGGAGGGGGAGCGGGAGGGGGAGCAGGAGGGGGAGGGGGAGCAGGCAGCAGCGGCCAGGACCGGGCAGCCACAGCAGAGGAAGGAACTGTCTCTTGCGCCATCACCCGGTCCTCAGGCTTCTGTCCACCGTCTGGGAACCCGGCTCCAGGTCCCCACCGACCAGCGGTTCTCAACCTGTGGGTCGCGACCCCTTTGGGGGTCGAACGACCCTTTCACAGGGGTCGCCTAAGACTATGGGAAAATGCAGATATTGACATCACGAAGCATCACAGTAGCAACATTTCATGGTTGGGGGTCACCACCCCATGAGGAGCTGGATGCCAGGGTCGCGCAGCCTTAGGAAGGTGGAGGACCACTGCCGCGGACAGAAGCCCAGCATGGGCGGGGGGGCGGGAGAGGGGTAGCAGATGGCCAGGGGGTATGGTCAGATCGCTTCTCCTCTGGGGCACCTGTCCCTCCGCCAGCCTCTCGCTGGACCCGCCGGAAGCCCAGGCAGGATGTGGCTCAGCGCGGGTCCCTGGCCTCCGCCCTGCATGTGTCCAGCGGGCACCCCTCCCTGGGTGCACCCCTCCCCTCAGCCGGGCACTCCAGCACCTGCAGGCTTCAGGAGAAAGCCCTCTCTGACTGACGGGGGGCGGAGCCTGAGCCCCCCACAGAGGAGAGGCAGACAGAGGTCAGAGCCTCGGCCAGTGCCGATCGGCTTTGGATCAGGAATGCCCTGGACTACCCTGTTCCCCCGAAAGTAAGACCTCCCCCCAAAATAAGACCTAGTCCTGCCTCTCGCTGTCATACAAGGCACCCCTTCCGAACATAAGACCTCCCCGATCATTAGGCCTCCCCCGAACATAAGGCCTCCCCGGAATAGAAGGCCCCCGAAGCGACTGTCAGGCGTCTGACTCCTGATTTAAATATATTTTATTGACCTTTTACAGAGAGGAAGGGAGAGGGATAGAAAGCCAGAAACATTGATGAGAGAGAGACATCGATCAGCCGCCTCCTGCATGCCCTCTACTGGGGATGTGCCCGCAACCAAGGTACATGGCCTTGACCGGAATCCAACCTGGGACCCTTCAGTCCCTAGCCCGACGCTCTATCCACTGAGCCAAACCGGCTTCGGCTAACTCCTGATGTAAAGAGACCTCGCCCGGCCTGAACAGCTCTGGCTGCGCTGCGGCCCATCAGGGAGCTGGTTGGTGATGACAACGACGACCGGACCGTCGACAGGTCATCAATTTCCCTTTTTTTGTTTTTGTTCAACAATAAATGTGTGTCATCTTCTTCTTCACGGAGAAATAAGACATCCCCTGAACATAAGACCTAGCGCCTCTTTGGGAGCAAACATGAATAGAAGACGCCGTCTTATTTTCGGGGACGCAGGGTAGCAGATCTGCGAGACACAGGGTAACTTCCCCCCTCAGAGCTGGCTGGTGGCTCTCCCGCGAATTCTGCCTCCACACCCGCTCCAGACACAGCCACCCAGTGCCTGGGACCTCAGTTTGCCTTTCTGGGGAATGGGTACCATGAACTCCACCTCTCCCCCTGAGTTAAGAACCTCTGCTCCTCCTCCGTCCACACGTGACTGCCACGCTCACAGCGCTGACGCCGGCCGTGTGGGGTTCTCCTCCCCCCAACAACTCAGTGAAGCTGGCTGGGCACCCTGCAATTTAACTCAGAGGTGGCCCTGCCTGCCTGGAGGTGGTGTCCGATCTCACAGTCTCAGTCCCACGAGACTTCAGACCCCCATCGCCAGCACGGGGTCCCCAGGTCGCTGTAACTTCTGTCCCATGTGGCTGCCTCGGAGGATCCCATGTCTCCATCCTCCTGGGATGTAATGATTGGCTGGTGTCTCACCAAGAAACGCTGTTGCCAGCTTTTTAAAGGACTAGAGGTCCCGTGCACGAAATTTGTGCGTGGGAGGGATGTGTGTCCCTCAGCCCAGCCTGCATCCTCTCCAGTCTGGGACCCCCTCGGTGGGAACGGGCCTAAACAGGCAATCGGACATCCCTCTCACAACCGCTCGCCTGCCTGCCTTCCTGATTGCCCCTAACTGCTTCTGTCTGCCAGCCTGATCACCCCCTAACCACTCCCCTGCTAGCCGGATTGCCCCTAACTGCCCTCCCCTGCCAGCCTGGTCCCTCCCAACTGTCCTCCCCTGCTGGCCTGACCGCCCACAACTGCTCTCCCCTGCCAGCCATCTGGTGGTGGCCATCTTTTTTTTTTTTTAAGTTTATTAGTGTATTTTGAAATAACTTCAGATTAAACAGAAAAGTTGCCAGAACAATACAGACAGCGCTCAGTTCCCTTCAACCCAATTGCCCATCGCTGCTGCCTTGCATGTTCCACCCCCTCGTCTTCCTGGGCCTTTTGACAATCTCATCACTTACAAAACTGGATCCAGCTTAACATTCTCCCCATGAGTCCCCAGAAGCTGGGCAGAGCATGAGGCCCTTTCTGGGCTCCTACCAGCCTGGGCAGTGGCAGGGAAGACGGCACCAGGAAGCTGAGGCTGTGTGGCAGCGCATCTGGCTGTTTCCATTGCTGGCCTCGCTTCCCCCGCTGCCTCTGCAGAAAACCCGTGCCTGGGGGAGGTGGTTCGCGAGGTGATCCGCCGCCAGAAGGGCTATGCGTCGTGCGCCACGGCCTCCAAGGTGCCCGTGGTGGAGTGCCGCGGGGGCTGCGGGCCCCAGTGCTGCCTGCCCACCCGCAGCAAGCGGCGGAAATACGTCTTCCAGTGCACGGACGGCTCCTCCTTCGTGGAGGAGGTGGAGAGACACTTAGAGTGCGGCTGTCGGCCCTGCGCCTAGGCCTCCGTCCGCCCTCCAGGGCCTGTGGCTCAGACATGCCCCGGCCTGCGGCTCAGGAGCGGGGGGCTGCACACGGCCGACTTCCAGGAAGGGGGGTTCTGCTGGAGGGAAACAGCCTCCTTTGGACAAAGGTCCATCCGTCTCTGGGGCTTCTGCCTCCCCAGCCTCCCCCCCTTCCTCCAGATGCAGCTGGGCAGGGGGCGGCAGGGGGGGTGAGGGAGGTCAGACCTGCTGCTCCCCGCTGGCCCCTGGCTGCCTGCTGTGGCCCGAGGCCCAGCTCCCCGCGGCTGAGCACCAGCCTCCACCCCACCCCCACCCACCGGTGGCCATCTTTGACCACATGGAGGCGGCCATCTTGTGTGTTTTTAGTGGCGGTCAATTTGCATATTACCCTTTATTATACAGGATGTCTTTTTAGAGAGGAAGAGCTACAGAGGGTGAGCCTGGGAGGGTCCTGCACCGGAGTGTCTGTGCCTGAGGAGTTGGGGTGTGTCACCTCCTGGGTGTATTCACCCACCTGGGAGCTCTCTGCACCCCACACTGTTGGGTTATGGAGGCTTCCTCCTGGGGGCACAATCCATCAACTCTGCGTCCGGCTCTCCTGCCTCTGGAGGAGGGGGTGGGGCTGCACAGTGCAAGCTTCTCATCAGGGCTTGGTGGGTCTGGTGACCACGCCCACCCAGGGTCCACCCCGGGGTCACTGCATGGGAACGGAGGTGCTCTGATCACTCGGGAATGCGCAAGGTCCAGCAGCTCTGTGCCAGGAACGAGGAAGGCAAGGGTTAGCGGGAGGTGGGGGAGGGGACCAGTAGAGATTTCCTACCCCCTCACACCCACCTCCAGTGGGAGGGGCCCACTCAGGGAGCAGGGGTGGGTGGTTGGGTGGGTGGCTGTGGTCTGAGCCAGTGCACCCTGTGGTTGGAGGAGGGGGGGGATGTGTATCCCTGAGGATCCAGCCAGTTTAGGCCCAGTTTGGGGTGTGTCTGTCTTTTTCTCTGAGTCCTCGCTTCCCCTGGCTCAGCAGGGATGCCAGGCCCAGCGTCCCTCCCTCCCTGTCCCCAGACTGGGCCCCTCCCTCCATCCCTGTCCCCAGACCCGGCCCCTCCCTCCATCCCTGTCCC